>PVKM010042287.1:0-12869 GCA_004027735.1 Carollia perspicillata | reverse complement strand
GAAGGTATTTTGTTTGATTTCAATCTTTTTAAATTAAGACTTGTTTAGTGATTTAATATATAGTCTATTCTGGAGTGTTCTGCATATGTCAGTTAGTTTTAGTTGGTTTATAGTGTTGTTCAAGTCCTCTTTTTCCATGGTGATCTTTTGTCTAGTTGGTCTATCCATTATTGAAAATAGTGTATTGAAATCTCCAACTATAATTGTAGCATTGTTTATTTCTACACTTAATTTTGTTTGTTTTTGCTTTGTATACTTTGGAGCTCTTTATATTAGATGATTTTACTAGGTGCTTTATATATTTTGGAGTTATTTTATTAGGTCTTTTGTTAGATTTTATATTCAGAGCTCCTTGTATATTTTGAAGTTTTTTTATTTGTAGCTCTTTTATTAGATATAATTGTTATAGTTTCCTGATGGTTTGATCCTTTTTTAAATAAGGTATATAATGTCCTTGTTTTTTGTAACAATATTTTTCTTAAAGGCTATTTTATCTAATATTAGTATAGCTACCAGGTTTCTTTTATTTATTTATTTATTTATTTTTAGAGATAGATGGGAAAGCAGGGAGAAACATAGGGAAAGAAACATCAATGTGCCTTCTCACATGCCCCCAGTCATGGACCTGGCCCACAACACAGGCATGCGCCCTGACTAGGAATCGAACCCACAACCTTCCAGCCTTTGGAATAATGCCCAACCCACTGATCCACACCAGTCAGGGCTACCCAGATTTCTTTTATTATTTACAATAGAATGCTTTTTGTCTTTTTACTTTCAACCTATTTGTGTGTTTGGCTCTAAAATGTATCTCTTATAGTCAGCATAAAGTTGGATCATGTTTTTAAATGTTATGGCAATCTCTACTTCCTCTGTGAAGAGTTTAATGCATTTTCACCTAATGCAATTATTCATAAGGAAGGACATGATGTGTCCATTTTGCTATTTTCTTTGTATATGTCTTATATCATTTTTGTTTCTTAATGCCTCGTTTATGCCTTCTTTGTGTTTAACTTTTTCCCATTGTACTGTTTTCTCATTTCTTTCAACTTATATGTTTTAGTTATTTTCTTAGTGATTATCCTAGGGATTACAATTAATGTTTTTTTAACAATCTAGTTTGAATTTATATTGTTTTAATAGTATACAAAACTGTGTTCCTGCACAACTCCATATATGTTGTTATGTCCTCCCTTTTATGTTATTGTCACAAATTACATCTTTCTCCATTGCATGCTGATCAACATAGATACATAGTTTTGTTTATACATTTGTCTTTTAAATCATATTTTTTTAAAAAACAAGGAGTTCCAAACCAAAACTACAATAATGCTGGCTTTTGTATTTACCTAAGCAGTTACTTTTACTGGTATTTACTTCTTCAGGCAAAGGAGGACTTAGAAGATTTTGAAAGTGAAAGTAGTAGAAAACAGAACAAGAAAGTCAGACTTCAGAAGGACTCACTGCCCAAATAGAGAACCTGCCTAGTATTTAATCAAATTAACCATAAAGTTAACTAGATTTCTAAGTTCATATTGGTGCATAATGGTGGCAGTAGACAACTTCCTTACATGATTATGGTCATAAAGACCAAGACATAGTCTCAGGTATTAGCAAAGCAAAATCAGGAATAAAATTGTCTTTGTTCAGAATTCCAGATTTATAGGATATTTGATATTTTAATATCTTGAAGACCCAAAACAGTTAGGCTGACCCTGCTAATTTTGGTTATCTCAGAAGGCAAATTACTTATATTTTTTCCCAACTGCTTCTGTGAAGTGCTCAGTAATTTTGGAAACAAAGCAGTATGTCAGTGTTAGCTTCCTGCGTGGCTTCCTTTGGTCAAGTTCCTGCCATTAAGATGTGGATTTGACCACAGAGCTGGTTTGTAGCTGTTGTTGTTGCTTCAAAATTCAGTGTCACTAAATAGTGTTTTGTGTTATTTGATTTAATAAGAGTAGCTAGAATTGTTTTCATAGAAAGTCTCTTTAATGGTTATAAAAAATGCAGTTACATAATATGGATGATTAAAAGTACAGTTTTGGGGGGATTTTGCTCCACCCTGAGGGATATATATTTCTTTTATGTTCAGAAGTATTGTACTGCCCTTACCAAACCTTTGGAATTGAGATTGAGAAACTAATTTACTCTAGCGGTTTGGGCAGAAGTAACTATGACTGTAAGGGTCCCCATGTTTTTACTGTCCTTGGCCTACAAGGAAGTGACAAACTCAAAATATGTGTAAGAGGAGGTTTTCATAAACCATAGAGAATACATGAGGCAGGTTTTCCTGGAAGGAATATGTGGATGTCATTTCCACGTGTAAATCAGTCCTTACAAGTGGGCTTATGGTACTTAATTGCAGAAGGATTAAACACTTACATGTATAAGAGCAAGACCTTTAAGCATTTATAAATAAGAGACTTTTTATTTTTAATAAATTTTACTGATTATACTATTACAGTTGTCCCAAGTTTTCCCTCTTTGCCCCTTTCCACCCAGTACCTCCCATTCCCACCAGCATTCCCACCGCCCCTTAGTTTATGTCTATGGGTCATACATATAAGTTCTTTGGTTACTCCATTTCCTACATTGTTCTTAACATCCCCCTGTCCATGCTGTACAATTCATATTTCTTAATCCCTGCACATTTTTCCTTATTTTCCCTCTTTCCCCTCCCAACTGTTAACCCTCTAAATGATCTCCATATCTATGATTCTGTTCCTGTTCTGCTTGTTTGCTTAGTTTGTTTTTTTAGTCTCAATTGTTGATCATTGTGAATTTACTGCCATTTTACTATTTATAGTTTTGATCTTCTTTTTCATAAATAAGTCCCTTTAAATTTCATGTAATAATGGCTTGGTGATGATAAACTCCTTTAGCTTTACCTTGTCTGGGAAGCACTTTATCTAGTCTTCTATTCTAAATGATATCTTTGCTGGATAGAGTAATCTAGGTTTTAGGTCCTTGCTTGTCATCACTTTGAATATTTCTTGCCAATCCCTTCTAGCCTGAAAAGTTTCTTTTGAGAATCAGCTGACAGTCTTATTGGAGCTCCTTTGTAGGTAACTACCCGCTTTTTTCTTGCTGCTTTTAAGATTCTCTCTTTATCTTTAACCTTTGGCATTTTAATTATGATGTGTCTTGCAGAGGTCCTCTTTGTGTACCCCTTATTTGGGACTCTTTGTGATTTCTGGACTTTTATGTTTATTTCCTTCACCAAATTAAAGCATTCTTTCATTATTTTTTCCAATAGTCTTCCAATTTCTTGCTCTTTCTCTTCTCTTTCTGGTACACCTATGATCCGAATGTTGGTACATTTGAAATTGTCCCAGAGGCTCCTTACCCTATCATGATTTCTTTTATTCTTTTTTCTTCTTACTGTTCTCATTGAATTGTTTTTTTGCTTCTTTACGTTCCAAATCATTGATTTGATTCTCAGCTCCATCCACTCCTATCGATTCCCTGTAACTTTTTCTTTTAGTCATTAGTATAACCTTAATTCCTGTCTGAGTCTTTCTTTTTTTATGCTGTTGAAGTAGCCAATGAGTTCCTTGAACATCCTTATAACCAGTGTTTTGAACTCTGCATCTGACAGATTGCTTATCTCCATTTTGTTTAGTTCTTTTCCTGGAGATTTGTTCTGTTCTTTCATTTGGGCCCTATTTCTTTGTCTCCTCATTTTAGTAACCTCCTTGTGTTTGTTTTTGTGTGTTAGGGGAGCTGCTTTGACTCCCTGTTTTAGTAGTGTGGCCTATTATAGAAAAGCACATCCATAAGTTGGATGGGATGGAGCTTTAGGTAATCACCAGGGTGGGACAACCTGTGTGAAACAGGTTGGTGGAGTCTCAGATATGGTGTTGCCACTCTGAGGCTTTGTGTGGCAGAGGGCTCAGAAAAAGGACAATGGCCACTGCTTTGCCTCTGGAGTTTTGTCCAGAAGGAAGCTGTCTCCCAGCACTTGCCCTGGTGCCAGACACTTTAGTTTCTCCTGACATGCACTGTTGTCCTTATAGCTGCTTCTCTGGTGTTAGAGCCCAGATGGAGTGAGTCTGCAGAAGTCTGAAGTCTGTTGCAGGCCCTTTAAGAGGAGATGCCTGAGAATTCCAAAATTTCTTCCACCGCCCCAGCCCCCACTGGTTTTTTCAGCCAGAAATTATGGGGACCTATCTTCCTGGCACTGGAACCCTGGGCAGAGTACTCAAGTGTGGGGCTGGGATCCCTGGCTCCTCAGGTAGCCCTCCAGATTTTTATCCACCACACATGGGTGTGGAACCACCCATTCTGCATCTCTGTATCTCCGCCCCTCTTACCTCTCTGGATGGGAGTGATTTCTTGAATTCCTTGGTTGTTGGACTTCCATACAGCTTGATTTTCTCATGATTCTGTGTAATAATTGTTTTGCAGTTTAGTTGTAATTTTTGCTGTGGTTGTGTGAAGAGGCAAGCCATGTTTACCTATGCTTTCATCTTCCTTCTCCTTAGAGTCTATCTTTTTTTAGATATCTGCATAAGGAAGAAGGACTTAAACCAGACACAAAAGCTCTAATCAGAAAGATTGATGTACCTTACTAGGTTAGAATTAAGAACTTCTGTTTATCCAGAGACACCAACAAGAAAATGCAAAAGCAATCTGCAAACTGAGAGAAGATATTTGTAACACATACAGCTAACAAAGAAAATGGTGTTCAGATTATGCCTATTAAAAAAGCAGAAAAACACAAACAGCCAATGGAAAAACATCCCAACACATAAAAACACATTTCACAGGTAGAAGAAACATAAATAGTGAATAAACATGAAAAATTGCTCAACTTCATTAGTAATTAAGGGAATGCGAGTTAAGACTATAATGAAATACCACATAAACCCCACTAAATTAGCTGAAATTTTTATAATCTCAAGTTTCAAAGAACAATGGAAACTCACTGCTGGTGGGACAATATGTATATTATAGACACTTTGGACTCAATTTGCTTGTATCTTAATAGTTGAACATTCACATACCTTATAACCCAGCAATTCCACTAGAAGGTACCCTTGCAACAACTTTTGTACATGTGCATAAGGAGACATCCATAAGGACATTCATAGCAAGATTAAAACTTCATATATCTACCACCTTTTCTGGAAACTTTGGATAGATTTGTCAACTGATGGTTGTTGGTGCCACTTCAATGCCAATAGCTCAGCTGTGCCACTGCATGGCTCTGGTACATGATGGTTGTGGAATAGCTCAGTAGATCACATCTCAATTATGAGACAGCCTGTGGTGGACCAGCATGGCTGTGAGGTGGCCCTGGGGTGAGGCGGCCCTCGGGCAAGGCTCCACTCTGGTCCACTCCACCTGCCTGCTCTGCTTTAGTCTGCTCTGCTCTGGTCAGAGGCAATATCTTTGGTGTTTCATATCCAGATGTGGAAATGCACCTTCACTGTTCAGTGGAAAGAGAAAGTGCTCCCCTCTGAGGCAGAGGGGAACTGACTTACAGAGAGAGAAGTCCCCATTCTTACTCCCTGGTTGGTGTTTCCTCAAATGAGGAAATCCAAATCCCCACAGTTTGGTCCAAAAACACTGTCCTGATTGGTTGGAATGGGGCCATTCTGTTTGGTCAGTGAACATTTTAATGAGGTTAGCTCCAACTGGAACAGGAAAGCCCAAGCCCTATTGGTTGAAATAGGATTCCAGAAACTCCTTTATAATGGTTGGCTCAAAGGGCAGGAACGTAGTGCAGGCAGGCAGTTCAGTACAAGCTTCTCCCTGAAGTGGGGCTTGAGTGAGAAGCCCCTGATTAGCAATGGCTGTTAGGCTCTGTTTTAATTAATTTATTTTTAACATTGTATATGTTTTATAATGTTAAAATTTTTAAATATTTAAGGTAAATATATATTGGGACAGTATAATTCAACTGACCTAATTATTTTAACATTCTTCCAAAAGAACATTTATAATTGATACTCTACTTTAGGTAAAATGAATCACTCGGTTTTATCTTCTGAAGTGTTTTCCAGACAGGACTTTGCTCGATGATATCAGCTTTAGTTGTTATCATTTTAGAGCAGATGCTATCTATGTGTGGTTTGAAGGTGATTTTAGTGACAGTGCACATTAAATTAATAGCACTTACTATGTTGTGTACTGGAAGTATCTATAAGCTACTACCCTGGAATCTCTGTTGAATCCTAAACATCAAGTTTACATTTCTCAGGCCCATGGAGGGCAGCAGATAAAGCCGAAAAACTATTTTGGAGAATGTTAATAAATATCTCAATTTTGATTAGAAGTATTTCTTTGGTTGACATAACACATTCTTTAGCATGTTTCAATAAAAATTTCACTCCAATAAGAGAAAACATAACTGATCCATTTTCTACTGAATCTAAATACAGAAACCATGGCTTCAATTTTATAAGTAGCTGCAACTTCACAACCCTTTAAATAAATAAAACGTCCATTTTATTTTTTCTTTTACAGCATTTTCAGCCATCTTTCTGTCTTTGGATCTACCCAGCTTCTAAAGGTATCACTTCTAAAGCCCAATCATCAGGTTTCTGGGGCAGCTCAGCTGCTCCCAAGCTTCCAGAATCTTTCATAAACAACATGAAGCTTCTTGGTAGTTATCTTCTTTCTCAAAGGTCTACATCTCTGGTCTATTGCTGAAGTCAGCTGGGATTTTAGTTTTTTGCATAATTCCTCAGGGAAGTGCTTAAAACAAATGAATATGTTCATAAAACTACTTATTCTTTCTTTGTTTTTCTTGGATAATTGTAACACATCATCTGACTGGCAAATCACTGCTAATAAAATATAAACTGAAAATGGATTTTTTTTCTTCCTTGCTTAGACTACTTAATTTTGTTTTCCTTTGCTACTGTCTAGTTCCAAAAGTAGAAGCCTGGTGTGAAATTTGTGGGAAGGATGCTATTCAGAGTTTAATTGCATTATGTATCAATAAAAATCCAGTGAAAATCCAACAGAAAGAATGTAGATATTTCTAGAAGATACTAACAACTCTTTGAAAATGAAGAGTTCATAGACATAGTTTCTCTAAAATAGAACACTCAATCATTAGAGATGGAAATTTAAAACACAAATGGTTGAATAATTGATTAAAAATATCATTAATGAATTAGAAATAATTAATTATGTCATTTTGTCTTAAAAATATTTCTCTAAGGAATCCTCGACATTCTATGCAAAGAACTTTAAAAATGATACCCATCCTCGGCCTCAGTGAAGCCTTCAGATGACTGCAGTCCCAGCCTGCATCTTGACTACAGTGTAATAGAGAACCTTGAGCCAGAACTGTCCAATGAAGCCACTCTTAAATTCCTAAACTACAGAAATTGTGAGATAAGTGTTCATTGTTTTAAGCACTAAAAAAGTGATGCCCAAGCCCCAGTTAAATTAAACCCAAATCTCTAGAAGATGGACTTAGCCATCAGTATTTCTTTAAAAACCCCAGGTGATTCTAAACTGTAACAGGTCTGTGAACCACAGAGCTTTGCCTTGTACTCAAATTGGGGTCCATGGACTGCATCACCTGAGAGGCTGTTAGAATTCAGAATCTTAGCCTCCACCCAGACCTGCTGAATCAGAGTGAGAAATTTAACAAAGACCCCAAGTGATATGTAAAACAATAGAAATTTGAGAAGCTTTGGGCAGTCAGAATTACTTTCCATCCTGCATGGAATTTTGCTGTATCTTGGATCAGGAGGTTGGGGACGGGTCTTCCTTTTTAAGATTCTTATTCCCACTTTAACCTGGAAGCAGCCCAATCACCACTTTGGTAAATCCAATCATAAAGAAACACCAATCCATAAGAACCTATGCACCCTGATGTTCACAACAGCACAATTTATAATATCCAAGTGCTGGAAGCAACCTAAGTACCCATTGGTAAATGTGTGGACCAAAAAACTGTGGTACATTTACACAATGGAACATTATGCAACAGAGAGAAAGAAGGCGCTCCTACCCTTTGCAACAGCATGGATGGAAGTGGAGAGCATTATGCTAAGTGAAATAAGCCAGGTGGTGAAAGACAAATACCATATGATCTCACCTTTAACTGGAACCTAATTAACAAAATAAACAAGCAAGCAAAATATAACCACAAACAGTGAAATTAAGAACAATGTGACAGTAACCAGAGGGGAGGTGGGAGAGGGTAATGGTGGGGAGGGGGGAAGGGTTTTCAGGAACAACTATAAAGGACACAGGGACAAAACCAAGACAGGGTGGAATCAGGGGAGGCAGGTGGGGATGGCTGGGGTTGGGGGGATTGGTGGGAGTAAATGCAGATAACTGTACTTGAACAACAATAAAATACTTTAAAAAACAATCAAATACACAGGTACATGAAAAGGTGCTGAATATTACTAATCTGGAAAATGCAAGTCAAAACCAAAGTGAGTTATCACCTCACACCTGTTAGAATAGCTTTTTTTTTTTTTTAAATCAAGTTGGTGAAGACACGGAGAAAAGGGAACTCTTACACATTTTTGGTGGGAATGTAATTTGGTGCAGCCACTGTGGAAAATAGTATTGACAGTTCCTCAAAAGGTTAAATAGAACTACTATGTAATCCTGAACTTCCACTTCTGGGTATTTATCCAAAGGAAACAGAAACACAAAAAAGTATCTGTACCCCCATGTTCACTGCAACATTATTCACAACAGCCAAGACATGGAAAAATCCAAAACGCCCATTCATTAATGAATGGATAAAGAAAATGTAGTGTATATATAAAATGAAGTATTATTCATCCATTAAAAAAGGAAATTCTGCCATTTGTGACAATGTGGATAGATTTTCAGGGTATTATGTTAAATTAAATAAGATAGACAGATAGCATATAATTGCTCTTATATGTGGAATCTTTAAAAAAACAGCTCACAGATACAGAGAACAGATTGATGGTTGCCAGAAGTGAGGGATGAGGGTGGGAAAAATGGCTTAGGAGGATCAAAAGGTACAAACTTCTAGTTAGAAAGTAAATAAATCATGGGAATGTAATGTACATCGTGCTGACCCTAGTAGTAATACTATTTTGTATATTTAAAATTGCTAAGAGAGCAACTCTTAAAAATCTTCATTGCAAGAGAAAGTGTATGACTGTGCAGTATAAGTGTTAACTGGACTTACTGTGGTGCCATTGTGAAACACACACACACATACGTGTATGTATATACACATATATATCAAATTGTTACATTGTACATCTGCTACTAATATGTTATATGTCACTATCTCGATTTTAAAAAGAAAGAATCAACATTCCCCCTCGCAATGGAAGTCATTATCTCCCTGATGACTCCCTGATCAAAAGTGTGAAGTAGCAATCAACCCTGACCCTCTGTTCTGACAACCTTACCACCATCCTGAGAAGACTCCTTCCAACCCCACTTCAAGCTCTGATGCTCCATACTTTTACATGCCTGCTAAAGACTTTTAAACATTTTTTTATTTTAGAAAATTTCGAACATGAAAAAAGACTAGTATAATGAACCATCATGCACTAATGACCCAGTATCAGTAATTACCAACTCATGGCTAAACTTGTTTCATCCATGCCAACATCCACTTCCTCCTCTTCTAAATTGCTCTGAAACAAATCCAAGTCATCAGCGCATTTCATCTCTAAATATTTCAATATGCATCTCTAAGAGACATAACCCAAGTACCATTATGGCAATTTAAAAATTGACAACAATCTCTTAATATCATCACATGATGTTTTTCCCAGTTGTCTTAAAATATTTTTGTCTTATAATTTTTAAATAGTTTGAATCAAGCCCTGGCTGGTGTGGCTCAGCGCAATGAGTGCCGGCCTGTAAACCAAAGTGTCACTGGTTCGATTCCCAGTCAGGGCACGTGCCTGAGTTGAAGGCCAGGTCCTCAGTTGGGGGCGTACAAGAGGCAGCCACACATTGATGTCTCCCTCCCTCTCTTTCTCCTTCTTCTCTCTAAAAATAAATGTATAAAATCTTAAAAAAAAAAAATAAATAGTTTGAATCAAGATTCAATAATAGTTTGGATACATCTTTTTTATTTCTTTTAATGCATAGATTTTTTCAAAATCCTTTGTTCCCCACTTTATGGAATAAAATGGTTTGTCCTATAGAGTGTTCTGCAGTTTGGATTCTGTTATTGAACTGTTCCTTTGGTATCTCTATTTCCTGTAGCTTGTTAGAGTGATAAAGGTTAAAAAACGTATTAAATGTTAATAACGGTCCATTGGATTACACCTTTTGGTAAACCAGTTAGAGTGGTGCTTCTTTCAGGAAGGGCTTAGTCTGTTTCAATTCCCCAGTTCTGGCTTGAACTAGAATAAACGATGGAAGTGGAGATAAAAGTTGTGGGGAAGGACAGTGCAGAAGAAAACTTTCAGAATGGAAGGGAAGCTGCCCGTGGCCTTACCTCCTTACAGCCTCTATTCCCAGTATTCCCCTCCTCCCTTAGGGTGCCTCTGGACTTCCTGTCCTTTAGTCACATTATGCTGGAGACATTTTTGGCACCTGGGAGAATCAAAGAGCCTCCTAATTTGTAAGGGTGTAAAAAGGAGATATTCCTAACTTTCTACCCTCTGGTTCCCGGACTGATGTAGGCTGATTATGGGGGAGATGCTGGCTGCTGGTTTGAGGAATTCACCTTGCCAGGTAATATGCTTCCCAGCTGCCACTGTATCTGTGTCCTTCAAGGGCCATTCCATAATACTATTCAGCCATCTCTTTCTAGGGAATGGAGCATGTGATCAAACCAGTGACTTCTCTGGTCAAGAGCTCACTGTCACGTTACCATCTCTGAAAAGTGTGGCTCCTTTTGGGAGGAGATGTTGAGTTGTAACAGCACAGTGACAGATACAACATTCTGTAAGTCTGTGAGTGTTGGTGCTGGCAAAAGTGCTGCAGGCAAGGGAGGCAAATCCCTGGTTGGATCCAATCTGAATCTAATCTCAGAATCCAAACTGAGATTAATTTTGAGCCTTTCCTGATAGAAAGCATCTAATGTCATCATCTGCAACCAAGTCTCTGGTTGCTTCCCTTGCGCAGTGGTGCCATTTCAGGGTCTCAGTATTGATCAGTTGCCAGCAGACTGGACATTCAGCTCTGGCAGGGGCTAGGTCAGCCTTGGTGAGAGGAAAAGTATGTTACCAAGTCTGTGCATAGCTTCCATCCCTGCCTCACGCATACTGTGTGCATAGGCCTATGGTGGCGAGGGAAAGAGACAGATGAATTCACACGGGGCGGATCATCTTCACCACCTGATTATTGTTATGGACCGAATTGTGTCCCCTGAAAGTCATATGTTGAAACCCCCTAACCCAATATTTCTGTATTTACAGATAGAGCCTGAAGGAGGCAATTAAGTGTAAATGAGGCCATAAGGTGGGAGCCCTGATCCAACGGGTTGTCCTTATAAGAAGAGAGATTATGCAGCAATAATATCTCAATAAAGCTGGGGGGAAATTTTTAATTAATTAATTAATTCTGGCTTGAACTGGAATAAACGATGGAAGTGGAGATAGAAGTTGTGGGGAAGGACAGTGCAGAAGAAAACTTTCAGAATGGAAGGGAAGCTGCTCCCTTATTAATTAATTAATTAATTAATAAGGAATTAATTAATTCCTTATTAATTAATTAATGAGGAACGCCCTGGCTGGTATAGCTCAGTAGACTGAACGTGGGCCTGCAAACCAAGGGTTGCTGGTTAGATTCCCAGTCAGGGCAGATGCCTGGGTTGCAGGCCAGGTGCCCAGTAGGGAGCACATGATATGCAACCACACACTGATGTTTCTCTCCCTCTCCTTCTCCTTCCCTTCCCCTCTCTCTAAAAACAAATAAATAAAATCTTTTTAAAAAGAATATTTTAAGAAAGTGAGGAATGATCAGAAAAGACAACAGAGGAAAAGACGTCAGGGAGCTCTGTACATGCATGTACATGGGAAGGCCATGTGAGGACACAGAGAGAGGCGGCCTTCTACAAGTCAGGCAGAAGAGAGGTCACACAAGAACCAATCCCCATGGTAATGTAATTTGGAATTTCAGCCTCCACAACTGTGAGAAAATAAATGTCTATTGTTTAAGTTGCCCAGTTTGTGGAATTTTATTTTGGCAGCCCAAGCTGACTAATACGATTATTGAGAGCCCCTTCACAGTGGATGCCCTGGTGAGCATTTACGTGGGATACAAACATCTTCACATTCTATACACATCCCAAAAGCCCATCCACATACCTTTCTCCCAGCCTTCCTTGTCACCAAACATATTCTTTATGTTTTCTAAGTCCCTGAACAACCTGGTGCACCTCTTAACTAGTGCCTGTGAATTAGGTGGTCATGTCTCAGACCATCTTCCCTTGGTATGACATGAACTAGCCATCACACCTGAAGCTCCACACACCGGGAGGACTGTCTTTCACTCCTTTCGGACAGGCCGTCCCTGAATGGGCTCTAGCTGAGCAGCTCATCACTTCCGTCTGGTTTCATCACACCACGTACATCCCCTTTTTCCTTCTCTGTGAGTAGCCATAGGGAACTCCTCAACAGGCCATTGGTGTGTGTGGAGAGAGGGTGATTAAGCAGTAGGAAGAGGTGCCATGGGAGTCGATACCCCCTGACTCTGGAGTTTATTTGTGGTTTCCAGATCTGCAGAGCTTGCTCTCAGACATATTATTTATATTTTCCAATGAGTGCTGCTGACTGTACCTAGGTCATGACAGCTAACCTAACTCACATAGTCATTTGTGATTCAAGGTCAGATGTTTGGGTCTCTGTTGGGGCTATCAAACAGTACAGGAGCTGCTTTTCAAAATGTCAGCTGTTGACCTTATTTGGGCCTCATTGGATCTTGCCCGGGCCCCCTATGGC
>PVKM010042286.1:0-12864 GCA_004027735.1 Carollia perspicillata | reverse complement strand
TGACGGGGTGAATTTCCCAGGGCCTACAGCACTCCACCGCTGGGTATCAGTGCCTATAAAAAGTTGACTCATGGATTTCGCTCAGTTTTATAGTTGTTTTCAGCAGGAGATTTAGATTGGTACAAGTTACTATGTCATTGATGGAAATAGAAGTTGCCAAGATTAGTTTTTAAAGAATAATTTGCACTCTATTTTTGGGTCGGACTAGGAACTGCTTTTCTCAGACATTGCTCCCTTCAGTTCAATTTGCCCAAGCAGTCTCTCCATTTTGTAACACTAACAGGAACTGCCATGGATAAGTGTAGGTTGAGTATTAGCCTAAATATAGGAATTTTATGACAATGACACATTAAACTTTTGCATAAATTTACCTAGCTCTGTCATCAAAATTATTGCTCTTCTTTGTGTTCCAAAAGAAAAGATATTTTTAGTAAAATCTCTCATACACAAATGTAGAGATGGTCAAATTGGTGGCTCATTTTATCTATAATTTGTATTTTATGCTGCCAACCTAGCAAATTACCTTTTACTTCTTACTTTAACCAAAAGGATTCATCAAATGCAATGCCCACCTTTCAGATAGGTTGTACAAAGATTTTATGACCAGAAATCAACACTACGAAGTGGACTCATCTAATGTACTCTTCTTGGCTAACTACTGTGACCTTTGACTCAGCATGGTGAGCACCTATTTTTCCAAGGGATAATTTTAGGGGTTGTGGTACAGACATGACTGGGCTTCTGCCTCTGCCAAAAAACAGTCTCCGGAAACAAACTTTTGTTTGGATACTGGCCCCATTATCCAGTATAACATGGAATGCCACCTCCAAAGCTTCCACTTTCACATCTATACATTAGTCGCTTTAATCACAGCTACCCTGTATGGTTACTGTGTAGCTTAAATGCAGTGATTTCTGCATTGTGTCTGGCACCCAACAGATGCTCACCCTTTACCGTGCACTCTTCACATCTCTACCCCTTAGTAGCCGTAATCCCCTGAAGACACAGTTAGAACAGTGAATTTAAATCTGTTCTCTGTTGAGACTTTGCATTCTTCTTAAGTAGTTATTGGGCCACAGGCATT
Source organism: Carollia perspicillata (assembly GCA_004027735.1). Taxonomy (NCBI): domain Eukaryota; kingdom Metazoa; phylum Chordata; class Mammalia; order Chiroptera; family Phyllostomidae; genus Carollia; species Carollia perspicillata. The sequence continues at coordinate 11,780 of PVKM010042286.1, read as the reverse complement.
GAGAAATGACAAAGTATGGAGGTACTGTTTAAACCTTTTTATCTTTTTCAGATATTACGGCTTAGCATACATTTCCTTTGAAAAAATAGGTTCCAGTCTTACAGATTTAGAGAAATAAATATGTTCTATACCCTTTCCTCACTGTTAGCCACTTCTCTCTAGAAGCAAAAACTTGCAGAAAATTTATAGATAAGGGAAAATAGCCCTCCTTCTCTTTTCCTCCGTTACAATGTTTCTAACCTCTGCTTCCTGCATGAATAAGCAAACCCTTCTGCTACATAAATGATTTACAAAGTCTTCATTTGGCTTCATTTTAGATTAAATGAAGAATTAAAAGTTACTATAGGAAGAGAAAGGTAAGAGACCATATTACCCAGCACTAACAATAAATCCAATAAAATTGTACAGCCCGTCATGATTTTAAAGGTGTCCATAGACCTCATTTTGGGTGAGCCCTACAGCCGACAAGACTGTGAAGCAAATACAGAAAGCATTATTATCTCCATTGAACAAATGGGGAAACTGAGGTTTAGTGAAATCAGTTATATAAAGAATGGGGAAGACAGAGGAGGAAAGGCAGACTTGCCCTCTCACAGCTGCTCTTCTAATTTTGGGATATCCATCAAAAACATGTCAATGAACTTAAAAATTATCAATACATTCTCAATACCGAGAAAATGCTATAAATTAGTATATCTGAGAAGCATTTCTTATCGTATTTTAAGTATTTATTATCAGGCTTCAGTAAGCACAGTTTCTTCACTTTAATTTCTCATCTAAAACAACTGAGTACTTTCCAACATTTGTTCACGCTTCTGTTGAGCTATTTTTCTTTTTGACTCATCCATGTAACCCATAGCCTGCTAAGGAAAACAAATTTAAAACAAAACCCCTGTTTTACCAAAGCAGGTAGAGAATAAAAAGTATATTATTCAAAATGACAACAAATAAGCTATCAGAAACCCGCAGTGAATGTTTAGAGAATGTTCATAACTAGAAGGAAACGTATTTGGCATGAAGAGGCATTGCTGAAATTATCTAATTTCAGACAAGATGCATCACTGAAGTTTGGGTCCAAGTTTATTGTAGTTTCCTATCTTTTTTTAATTAGGTAATTTTAAGTTTATAGTTTTGAGTCATCAAGAAAAAAAAATTGCAACATAATCTGTTTAGAGCCGAGGCATGCTGCTGTCACATTCAAACAGCTCAGAACCTTTATAAATAAATACTGCCGGTGTTTATTTCAAAACATCCGAGAACAAGGGAAATGCAGTGACTCTCTGCATGTTTCAATTTGGAAATGTTTGTGCTGATTCATCATTATCTGTGGGCCCCGTCAGAGAGAAAATGGAGTGTGCTCAGTACCTACCAGGTACACAGATATGAATAATTTGGGAAGAAGAATCACTTTATAAAACTTATTTTTCCTACCTAAAAAACTGCCAAAAATTAGAAACATAATTCTCTCTAGAACTGAATATAGTAGCTTTTACTCCCAGCATTCATAACTTTCTCAAAGAGAAAAGTTATTTAAATTGTATCTGGACTCTTGTTTCATTTCTCTTACATTTAAAGAGAAAAAAATTTAAAAAAAACTTACCAAGACTTTATAAATTGGGTTTCTAAGACTAACTATTTCTTTCTGCCTCATAAAACCTAATTCAGTGGTTTTCACCAAGTAAATGGGAGTGATGATTTTGATTCATTGGCCAAATGGCTGGACATAGCTTAAGGAAGGGGGAAAGTAAAAAACATTTTTCTGTTAATTGTGTGTTATTCCTCAGATTACTAAAGTTGCAAAGTTCTTCAATCTATAGTCTGTAACTTAAAATATTATAAGTTTCATATCTGTGGAACCTCACAAATACTCTTCGTGTTACCTGTCAGTGTTTAATCAAATATTACATCCATGTCCAGAGCTAAGCAGAAAATAACCTTCTGCACAGCCTAAATGTTTTCCTTTCCACTGAGCTTTCCAAAGGCATATGCACTGTTCTTTGGGCCTGAGACTTGAAATCAGCTGTGTGACTCTCATTTTCTTCATTCAAGCTAGTTTTCACACAAACATTTATTATCAGTGAATATTTGATAGGTAGCAGAGTAGGCCCTGGGGATAGATAATTGGATATAATCATTGCCATCAAGATTGTCATTATCTAGCACACAGAGACAGACACACGAAGAAACAAGTTAAATGTACAAGATAAATATACAAGCACAATGGGGCCCCAAGGAGACGCATTTTTTTGTTTAGTACAATTAATGATTCTGTATAGAGTAGGCTGGGGCTTTACTCTCAATTATTTTTTTTTGGTCAGAAAACTTTTTTTAAATATATTTTATTGATTATGCCATTACAGTTGTCCCATTTCTCCCCTTCATTCCCTTCCACCCTGCACACCCCTCCCACCCATACTCCCCCGCCTTTAGTTCATGTCCATGTGTTATTTCTTTAGCTTCTACATTTCCCACACTACTCTTGCCCTCTCCTGTCCATTTCCTCCCCACCGTCTATGCTACTTATTCTCTGTACCTTCTCCCCACCCTCTCCTCCCACTCCCCTGTTGCTAACCTTCCACGTGATCTCCATTTCCATGGCTCTGCTCCTGTTTTAGGTGACCACTTAGTCTGCTTTTGTTTTAGGTGTAGATGTTAATAACTGAGAGTTTTCTGTCCTTTTACTGTTCATATTTTTTATCTTCTTTTTCTTAGGTAAGTCCCTTTAACATTTCATATAGTAAGGGTTTGGTGATGATGAACTCCTTGAACTTGACCTTATCTGAGAAGCGCTTTATCTGCCCTTCTATTCTAAATGAAAGCTTTGCTGGATAGAACAGTCTTGGATATAGGTCCTTGCCTTTCATGACTTGGAATACTTCTTTCCAGCCCCTTCTTGCCTACAAGGTCTCTTTTGAGAAATCAGCTGACAGTCTGATGGGAACTCCTTTGTAGGTAACTGTCTCCTTTTCTCTTGCTGCTTCTAGAATTCTCTCCTTCATTTTAATCTTGGCTAATGTAATTATGATGTGCCTTGGTGTGTTCCTCCTTGGGTCCAACTTCTTTAGGACTCTCTGAGCTTCCTGGACTACCTGGAAGTCTATTTCCTTTGCCAGATTGGGGAAGTTCTCCTTTATTATTCATTCAAATAAGTTTTCCACTTGTTGCAATTATTTTTTAAAAAATCATTCCTTTATCAATTCTCAAAAAGATGATTTTAGTTAAATGATTTTAAAATATGACAAACTTAACAAACTTAGATTAATACTTTGGTGCTAACAACTCATAACCTAAAATTACATTATTTATTACCACTGTTTTATGCAAATTCCTTAATCCTCTGTTCCTCTGGAAAGTCAGCTGGTGGCTATCCACAGGCCATGCAGGCTCCTACATAGATATGTTAGAATATAGAGATGTTAAAGTCACTTCTAACTTAAGACTTGAGCATATTACGAAAATACCATTTAGATATAAAATACTATTCTTTATTAATCTGTTTTGTTAAAAAGTCAGGTGACTGCAAAACTCCTAAATGTTCTTAAAAAGTATATCTTTTCTATGTGAGAATATCTTAAAACATCACAACAAACTGTGACTAAAATTTTAATCAACAAACATAAAATTTCTACATGTCAGGATAATCCAATGACCCAACTAACAAGATTCAACTATGGCTACCTCCTCTTTGAAAATAGATAGTTTAAAACTTGAAAAAGAACATGTGTAAACATTAAATATTAGTTTAACTGTTCAAGTCAAACTTTGGCTGAATTTACAGGTAAACTGGTCCTGTTTTCAATCAGAAAAATGAGCTAATGTCAAGTACATTAAGAAAAGTGGCCCAAGATGCCCAAGAAGATCCCTAGCCTCACACAATAACCTGAAGGGGCCAGTGGTGGCACTCAGATAAGGCCCCAAAGGGTGGCAGAGAAGAGGAAGGTGGCCCGCACACAGTAAGTCCTTCAAGATGACCACTTTGCCTGAAAGGACACTTGGTTGAGGTAAGGGCCCATACTATTTATGAGCAGAAACTAATGGTTTCACTGGGTTGTCAGTGACCTTCAAGAAGCAAGATTGAAGGGCTGGTGACAAGGAGGTTCTATTTACCAATGTATATCTATACATTATCACCACATACGGTATCTGCATAGTACCCCAGGGCAGTGACTACATTTCATCTATGCCGCCCAATGCAACTGTTTCTCTCTGAAAATGCAGGTCTATTGTCCCAAGCAACCATGGAAATAATTTCCTCCTTTTAAAAAATATCTATTTGAGTAGTGTTATAAGAACCAGAAAAGCAGGAGGAAACCTCATCTTTCAGGGAGTGGAGTCTTAATTCTGACTCCTGGTGGCAGCATTCTTCATTGAGTAGAATGGCTATTAAAATTTAAAATGCTAGTATCACAAGCATGGGAAAAAATAATCAGAAGTAGGTTGTTAGGTGTTATCATCAAACGCATCATGCATTGCTACATCCCTTGGTCCCGGATCTGTCCTTTCTAGCCGTGGAAGGAAAGCACCCATACTATGACCACCTTGGATGTAGTACAAGATCAAGCTAAGCAGTTCAGTCAAAGGCATAATAGCTAATAACTAAGATGTGGGCAATGGAAAATGCAGCCAAGACCCACCAGTTCTGAGTCTTCCCTGTGCCCTGCATTCCTGGGCCACCATGTTTTTCCATCACAGTCACACTGCAGTCCAGCAGTCTGCTCTCCCTGCTGTCACAGCAAAAATAACCCAATGGAGATAGGGTGGAAGCTAAGGAGCTGCAGTCTCTCTGCCAAGAGAAATCTGGAGGTAAAGCCAGGAAAAAAAATAGTGGAGGTGGAAGCCCACATGGCATATGGTTAGCTACCACCTGACTTTCTGGAGGGAGAGAGAAATAGGGGATTCAGTAGAAAGCCCCTAGTTTGGGGAGAATAAAGTGGAGGAAAAAATAGGCAGCCTCTGGGCTAAGGGATTGATAGAAAACCCTGAAGAGAAACTTCCTGCCCCAGAACCTCAAAATAGGAGGTATAATGTAAAGTACCCAGGGGCTAGAGCATCAGCATAATTGCAAGCAAAAGAAACCGTGGTCCACACAGAAAGCCGGCCCTCATCCCGTGCTGACTGCTCAAGGAACTCCATCAGGACCATTTTTCATGATCCATCCTCAGATTCCACACCACCTACCCCAACACCAAGCAGAAAATTGACCCTGGCCTTGGCTGCTGACTCTACATTGAACATTTTTAAAACATATCACTCTCTGCTCTAGCTTTTCACATTCCCGTGACTGAAGTCCTCCTCATTGACTGAGTCTTTACTCAAATGTCACATTCCCAGGAAATCCTGCCCTGACCAAATTCAAAGCTCCTAGTCCCCGCCCAACACACACACTTTGCATTCTTGATCCCCCTCACTCAGCTCCACTATGTTTCCATAGAACTTATCACATTCTAACATACTGTGTAGTTTACCTAGTTGATTATCTTATTTATTTTCTGTCTCCCTTCCCCAGAATGCAATCCCCATTTGTTTTCTTCACTGAGGTACTCATAGTCCCTATAACTGCCCTGGGACACAATCAGTGCTCACTAAAGAGCTGTTGACTATTGGAGGAATAAATGAATGAATGCCATAGACTGTCAGCTCTGAAGTTACAGGGACTAACACATATTCATCTTGCATTCCTCGCAATTGGCACTGTACTTGGCACATACTAGGAGCTCAATAAATACTCACTAAATGAATAAATGTATGAAAATTAAAATCACAAATTGAAATAGCTAAATTTGTATAAATACTAGATGGGCCTGAGAGTCCTGTGGGATAAGTAGTCAATCAAAGGAAAGAGGATATGATATATTAATAGTAGAAGTAGTCTTTATACTACGACTACTAATAAGAGCCAGTGGTAATGTCTGTCAACCATGTTGTTTAATATGCTATGTCTGGTCACCACAATCACCCTACAAAGGAAGAATTATTATTTTTATCTAATAGATGAAGCCTTTAAGGCTCAGAATGTTTAAATAACTGCTTATCACCACAGAAATGGTAAAAACAGCGGGGATTCAAAATTGGAACTGACTGGTATTTGACTTCCAGTCAAGATGGTGGCATAGGCAGCTATGGCTTGCCTCCTCAAACAACCACATCAAAATTACAACTAAAATATAGAACAACCATCACTCGGAACTGTCAGAAATTGAGTTGAATGGAAGTCTGATAACTACAGAAATAAAGAAACCACATCCATCCAGACCGGTAGGTGGGGCAGAAATGCAGAATGGGCTGGTCCTGGATCGACATTTGGTGGATAAAAATTCAGGAGAAATATCTCAGGAGCAAGGAATCCCAGCCCCGCACCAGGCCCCCCGGCCCAGGGTTCCAGTGCCAGAAAGATAAGTTCCCATAACTTTGTGCTGCAAAAAACCAGTGGGGATTGAGCTGGTAGAAGAAATTGTTGGAGTCTGAAACAGTTTGCCATAAAGAATTCACACACAGACTTACTCAGACTCACTCCCTCTGAGCTCTAGCATGCGGATAACAGCTTGAAATGCACCAGTGGTATACAGGAAGGAATTGAAGTGTCTGGCTTCAAGGTGGGAGCAGGGGGACAGCTTTCTTCCAGACAGAAAAGTGGGCAGAGGTCATTATCCCTTTTCTGACCCTTCACCACACAAAGCCACAGAGCTGGCAGGTGGGTGCCATATCTGAGACTCCGTCAACCTGGCTAACACTGTTTTCCCTACCCTCGAGGTCTCCTGAGACTCTGTCCCACCCAGCTTATGGGCCCACCCAAGCTGTTAACTGTAATTTTTCCATATGAATGGCTGGTCTTGGCCCATGTTTCACAACTTCCTAAATCCTATCAAACAGGCAACAGCTGGCTTTAGTGTGCCCCCAGCACCTGTACCTCTTGTTAAGTGGTCCCAGGCCCAGCCCTAGCAGGAGCCAGCCTAGATCCACAGCTTAGCTTCGCCTGGGAATCTCCAAGCCAGTCACAAGTACGAGCCATCTCAGATTACTTTACAGTTTGTATAGGGTGGCCCTGGGCAGAACATAGGTGGGCTGACCTTGGCCTATACCACCTGGGAAACCCCAGAAACTGTGCGCCCAGTGGACAGCTACAGACCATGTTAGAACACCACCACCCTGCCCCTGCATAGCTGATCCTCCACGGAGGTGGAGGTTGGTGGTCAATGGTCACAGCCAGTCCTTGCAGTTGACTGGCCTGTGTAAATCCCTCTCATTCACCTGCCAACAGCAAACAAGGCTCAACTACAAGAGGAGGGTATACTCAGCCCTCACAAAGGGCACACCTTGAATACCTAGCTTAGATGATAGGGGAGGCTGTGCTAATAGGACCCTACAGGACAACTACTACATTAAGCCACACTATCAAGATAGGGAGTCATACATAACAGCTCTACCTAATATATAAAAACAAACACAGGGAGGCTGCCAAAATGAAGAGACAAAAGAAACATGGCCCAAATGAAAGAACAGATCAAAACTGCAGAAGAATAATAAAATGGAGGTAAGCAATCTATCAGAAGCAGACTTCAAAATACTGGTTATAAATATGCTCAAGAAACTCAGTGAGAACCTCAACAACATAAAAAAGATCCAGTCAGAAACAAAGGGTACACCAATTGAAATAAACAACAATTTACAAGGAAACAACATTAGAGTGGATGAAGCCAAGAATCAAATCAGTGATTTGGAATATAAGGCAGCAAAACAAAACAAAATAAAATAAAACAAAACAAAAAACCAACAATCGAAAAGACAAGAGAAAAGAATCCAAAAAAACCAAGGGTAGTGTAAGCAGTCTCTGGGGCAACTTCAAGGGGTCCAACATTTGCATCATAGAAGTAGCATAAGGAGAGAAAGAGCAAGAAATGGGAAATCTATTTGATAAAAATAATAAAAGAAAACTTCTCTAATTTGGTGAAGGAAATAGACACACAACTGCAGGGAACACAGAGAATCCCAAACAAGATGGATGCAAAGAGGCTCACTCTAAAACACATCACAATTAAAATGCCAATAGTTATAGATAAAGAGAGAATCTCAGAAGTAGCAAGAGAAAAGCAGTCCGTTACCTACAGGGGAGTTTCCATCAGACTGTCAGCTGACTTACCGAAAGAAACTTTGCAGGTTAGAAGAGGCTGGCAAGCAATACTCAAAGTCATGAAAAGCAGGGACCTACAGCCAAGATTGCTCTACCCAGCAAAGCTATCATTTAGAATCAAAGGGAAGATAAAGAGCTTCCCAGAAAAGAAAAAAGCTAAAGGAATTCATCATTACCAAACCATTATTATATGAAATGTTAAAGGGATTTGAGAAAAAGAAGAAGATCAAAACTATGAGCAATAAAATGGCGATACATACATATCCATCCACAGCTGAATCTAAAAATCAATTAAGCAAAGAAGAACAGAGACAGAATCATGGATACAGAGAGCATTTTGATGGCTGCCAGGTGGGAGGGGGTTGTGGGGCAGTGGATGAAGGGGTGAGAAGATTAAGAAGTACAAGTAGGTAGTTAGAGAATAGCCATGGGAATGTCAAGTACAGTATAGGAAATGGAGTAGCCAAAGAACTTACACACATGACCCATGGATATGAGCAATGGTGTGGGGATTGCTTGATGGAGTGGGGGAGTGCTGGATGGAGGGAAGCGAAGGGGGAAAAAATGGGATAACTTTAATCGCGTAATCAATAAATATAATTTTTAAAAAACAACATGGAAACTGACTGGACTAACCCTAAAACCAAGGCACTATTCTGAATAATGCACATGGCACTCAGCTACAGAAACTAAACGATGCTGTCCTCACATCACAGGTGTGCCGACGTGGAGACACAATAATGCAGGCGGCTTTGGCCGTCTGGTTCTGGAGCAGACTGGGGCCTTTGGAACACGGCATAGCATCATATGTGAAAGTGTTGCCATTCTCAAAAAAGTAAAATAAACATTAAATGGAGAATCAAGAGGGGTCGAACTCCACGTGGCAATTCAAGGAAAGTTTCCTAGAGGAAAGAGGTATCTAAGAAGTATTCAAAACGATGTAAGAGATGGGAAAGGCAGCATGTCACCAGAAACAGAAAAATACGTAAGCCGAGCCCCATGCAGAACAGCCTAAGCTGAAATGCAACCTTTGCCCTGTATATTAATTTATTCATTAACCTAACATACATTATGTAATCTCTAAATTCCAGGTGCCTTTCTGGGCACTGAACATACAGCAAAATAGCCTAAAAATTCCTTCCTTCATGGAGCTTCAAGTACAGAGCAAACAAAAGAAAATTTGGGTGCAACATACAGCATATTAGATGGGGTTAATACTAAGTAGAAAAGGCAAGAAGAGAAAGAAGTTGAGAGTATCGAGAGCTACAATGTAATAATGTGCTATTTTAATACTACGTGAAGCTATCAAAGAAATTGGTACATGGGGGGCACAATTGCCAGATTTGTGTAAAACAATTCAACCTTGAGCTCTGTTTGGCTGCAAAAGATGTTCTCATTCTTCAGTCGAAGCTGGCAGTTGAAGAGGGCAACACGCTCACTGTCTCTGTACTTGAGGCCCTCTGCTGATTGCCCTGAGCCGCAAATACTAGCAGAGCTCCAGCCAATTTTGAGACTGGTGAAAATCTTGGAAAAGGAGATTTTAAAAACATGATTGCCCACAGAGTGCTCACTGTTGGTGAAAAATAGCAGCAGTGCCTCTGTAGGACAGCCAAAACTCTGACCTGACCACTGAGTGTCATTGTGGTCACAGAGCTCAGACCTGGGTCACTGAAACAGGAAAAGAAGTGGAATAAAATGCAGGTCATGAGCAAACAGCTTCATCATACTTGATAGGTCATTTCTAGAGAATTACATGATTAAGGAACTTGGGAGAGCAGAGTAGCCGATGTATAAGGACTTCAGAGAAACATCTTATGTAAGGCTTTAAAATTACTTAGGAGCTTAATAAAAATTGACATGTATATGGACACTATCTCATGGCTGAGAGATCAGCTGAAAGACTCAAAAGCCTGTAAACAAATGAAAATAAATGACTTGCAATTCACACTGGGAGGAGTTCTCAGGGCTAGCCTCTGAAGAGCTCTGATTTAGCATGAGAGCTTGATGACTAAGCCGCTACATTGCGATAAATAGATTGGAAATGAAATGTGCAAATGAACTAACTTGGCAGGAGTCTGGAAAGGTAGGGAACCTTATACCATCAAGTTGTTTATATTCACATTTTCAAAAGGGCTGTGTCGGAACCTCTGCTTTCCAGAATACAAAGTGGTGTCAGGTCGGCTGGAAAGCCAGGAAGTAGCCACACTCCAGATTGTTTCAAGAAGAGGGGCTGGTCCAGCCAGGCGGGAAGATGAAAAGCTCTAAGTTATATCAGGCAAACAGACTAAAAATGAAACAATCTACAAATACCTGAAAGGTGTAAATACCAACTAGAGTGTAAAATTGGCAAAGTGATAGGAGAGAAGTAAAAAAAAGACAATCACAGCCAAAATCATTCTTTTAAAAATTATGGATGTGGTTGGTCATTTAAGACTAAGAAATGATTCTGTTATATTTCATATTTCCATTTCAAGACCCTGCTCAAATGTCACCTTGTTTTGTTGTTGTTTTGCTTTCTTTTCCTCGTCTCCCGCACCATCAAAGCAGAATTAATTACTACTGAATCATCTTTCTATGGCATTTAAGAAATATGTCTGTTATAACACTAACCACACTGTATTTTAGCTGTTTTCATCTCTTTAGTAGGACACAAGTTTCTTAAGAACTGGTTTTACATCTTATTATATTTCGTATCTTCAGCACCCAGAATATTTGATAGTATATTAAATATTTCATGAATGAAATGGCACCCTTACACAGTCACTTGGGATTTAATTACTAAAGTTATCATTTCTTACCTTTGCTAAGGCCACACTGTGTTAAAAAGAGAATGAGAAAGTGTCTCATGTATTGACAGGAATAAACTGCCAATGTGTCCGCTCTTAGTAAAAGAAAAAGTCCAGGTGCCAAGCCAAGTGTGCAACCTGATATTTTATGTGAAGAATGAGAAGAAAAACAGGATAAATTCATATTGGCTATTATTTTCACAAATAAAATCTGAAAGGATGCTTAGAAAGCAAATTATTGATCACCTGGGGTCGGGGAGGGGAGAGGAGATCGTAGGATGGGGACGGTGGTAAAGGCACAAATTTTTACTGCATTCATTTTTATATTGCTCTGACTTTTAAACATTCATTCATTATGTATCATCTACTTGAAATGTTTTAATTTTTTTAACTAATCACACGGGGAGTTAAAGCAACAGTGACAATGATGACAAAAAGCTGCAAAGGACTCTATGGCTAATTAGTTTAAGTAGAAAGATAATGCTATATATCGCTTTGTTTGTTTCAACAAATCAACTCAATTGCAGTCCTGGATTAAGTTGCTGAAGAAATTAAAGGGAATTTTATGTTCTCACACAAGCCCTGGTGATGAAAATTCTTTGGAAATGCTCACTGGATGCAGGTGAGTGCATCCCTCTGCGGTGCTCACTGCACGACAAGGGCGCATGCCTTCAGGGTCCTCCATCTATCACACGGAACCCAGGACTATTCCTTGGCATATTGTTAGAAAATCAATATTTTAAATAATGAGATCTGGCCTGTCCTTGAAGTAGTGCTGGATACTAAAATAGATTTACGTGAACGTTTCATTTGTCTAAACTAATTAGTGATTGTTTCCTTAACTGATTACTTTCAAGCAAAAAAAA
>PVKM010042285.1:0-12874 GCA_004027735.1 Carollia perspicillata | reverse complement strand
AAGCGTGGCCAGTTCAGGTCCAATTCCCTGTCAGGGCAGATGTCTAGGTTGCTGGCCAGGTCCCCAGTTTAGGGTGTCTAGAGGCAACTGATTGATGTTTCTCTCCCTCTCTTTCTTCCAGCCTCCCCTTCCCCCCCCCCCCCGTTCTGAAAATAAAATCTTTAAAAAAAGAATTAACCAATGAATGCATAAACAAGTGAAACAAATTGATATTTCTGTATCTTCCTCTCTCTAAAAAAAGAAATCAATAAATTTTAAAAAATGAACTGTGACAAAATGTATGAGTCAATTTCTGCCACTTCTATTTCACATCTGTAATAAGCATGGAGAGGATAGAGACACAATATCATGAACTGTAGAACACTTAAATAAAATGGTTACTGGGTGAATGTGTATTTACTAATACAATAACATCAACCAACCCAAAGGAAAAGGTTAGAGGTGTGCCAGTTGGCAATGAATTTGGCCCCACCCTAGTTGACATTTACAATTTGAAGAATGTAAAAGGGAATGCTTATCAAAACTCCCTCTAAGGGCAGAAATTATTGATAATACTAACAGCTGTCACAGCTTGAACTTTGAGCCAAAAAGAACAAGAGAAAATTTAAGGAAGACAATTGCAAATTCCTACACTTAAAAGCCAAACCATTACCTGCACAATGGATGAAACCTAGCTCCAAAAATTCACATGAAAAGGTCTTGATTGCAAGGTTACTGTGAGTCAGCAAAGCAGTATCCTACAAAAGCTAAGCCTGCCAGAGAATTCATTTGCAGCAGAATCCCACTTGGAACTTGGTAACTGTCCAACCATTTTCACAGGAGCCTGTTCATTTCTGGGTGCCACAGCCCCAAGGGCAACAAGGATGATAATCAGAAAAGAAAAAAAAACCCACTGTGCAAGAAACATGGGATGAGAACTGGAAATAGAAGGGGAGCGGGGGGAGGAGACAGTCCTCCAAAAGAACTTTTATAATTTATAGCTGCAAAAGGCAAGATTAAGATCAGTGATACTTTTCCCAGAAAGATTCAAACCAGAGAAAAATTTTCTAATGCCCATATATGAGGTTGCAAAGCTCGGTTAGAGTAAGTTAATCCTAATAATCCCCAGATCCTATCAAGTAAGAGTTTAATTCCATGACAGCTTACCTGGTTTTTTTAAATATCCTCAAAGGCTAAGTAGGCCCCCATGAGCAATTAAAACACAGTTAGAAAATTACTATTTTTACTGTTGGTGGAAAATTCACAACACATTCATTATCAAGGCATGCTTTTTACAGCATACACTAACTTAAAAACTGGCTTCTGTAACCTCACTGGCTTCAGGTATAAAGGCCATCGTTTGAGCAGACAAAAGAGAAAAGGAAGTAAAATATTGTTCTGTGGCACTGTAACAGGAAATGTAACAAGAAAAAAGATTTATAAAGCCAAACTTCTGATCAGGTTCAGTTAAGATCACTGACTTAAGGGTTTGAAAAAAATCAAGTGAAACGAACAAGGACCAGTCTTACAGAAGGTCTCAGAGCAGAATCACTTAGGACACAGGACAACCTGAGTCATCCTAACCACACGCGTGAGCTGAATGATTAGCCATGGGTGTGAGCCATTCACAACACGGTAAGGCTCCCAACCCAAGGGGATTTTCAGGCCGATTTTTATAACTTAAGATGGGTCGCGTCCTAGAGGAAAACATTTTTTTTGTTTTTGAAAAGTGAAGCAACCTCGTAACAAGGGCAGGTGTTGTCCCATCTGCCGGACGTTGCTCGGTATGCAAGCACCGAAGGGTCTCGCTTCGCGGAAGCCCCACGCCTGCCCCGGGCACCTCCTTCGCCTCTAGCACGCCCTCGCCCCACACTTCCTCAGTATCCGCAAAATCTGCGGCTAGTCCGTCCCCCTTGCCCCAGCTCCGCCGGCAGCGACCGAAGCACTGCGGCGTCTGAACCCCCCCACACCGAGCCGCGCGACCGCGGAGTTCCACGGCTCGCGCACGCGCGGCATCCTCCGCACTGTGCAACCCCGCGGGGGAGGCAGGAATCGCGTCCACGTCACAGCTCGGAGGGTTCCAAAGGGGCGGGGCCTCCCAGGAGGCAGCGGCGCTCCCCGCCGGCTCGCGCGCGCCCGCGCGCGCTCCCGCCCCCACGTGTCCCTGCGGCTCTGGGGAATGTGGGTCACAGAGGCGAGCGGCCTCACGTGTCCCCGCCCGCCGCCACCGCCTCAGCGCCCATTATGTAATGCCGCGTCACGCGCCCGTCCAGCCAACCGGCGCCCGCGCGCCGCAGAACGTAAACACAGCGCGCACGTGGCTCGCGCGGCCCGGCCATGTGAGGGGGGAGACGGGCCGGCGCCTCTGGGGCCGCGCTGCGGCGTTGCAGGGAACGGTGGGGGCCACCGTGGGGCGGCCCTGGGGGGCCACCGGAACCGAGCCTGGGGCGGACTTCGCGGTGCGCAGCACCCCACCCCGCGGGCCTGGGGACACCTTCGGCCTCCGCCCCCCCGAAGTGCCCCAGCGGGCTCCGAGCGTTCCCTCCGCCAGCCCCGACCCGCCACAGTCCTCTTACCCGCATTCACCTCCATGGTACCCTCGGGGAGGGGGCCGAGGCCGACCGCTTCCCGCAGCGGGGCAGCACCGCCTCCGCCTCAGCGCCGCGCCGCCCCGGGCTGGGGGCAGCGGTGGTCGCGGGGCCCCCTCATGGGCGGGGGCGGGCGGGGCGCCGGAGACCGGCGGCCGGAGAACTGGCTGCAGAGAGAGGCGGCGGCAGCGGCAGCTGCCGAGCGGCGCTCCTCGCGGGGTCCCTGACAACAAAAGCGGCGGCGCGGAGGCTTCCTGCAGCCAGCGCACCGCGGCAGCGAGGGCGGCTGATGGGGAGGGCAGCCGCGACCATGTGACCCGCGCACACACCCCCTCCCTCCGCCCGCCCCTCGCTGGCCGCTGCGGCGACTCCGCCCCCTCCCGCCTCCTCATCTCCCCTACCCTCTCCCCCAAGCCCGCCCTTTCCTCCGCTTCTCCCTTCTTTCTTTCATCCCCTTTCTCCTTCTTTTGTCCATTTCCCTGCTCTCTACATCCCTTGTTTCCCCTCCTCCGCCTCCACCCATCTGACCTTCCCGCCTCTGGCCGGGAGCTCCCTCCACGCCCCCCTCCCAGGCATGCTGCCCAGCACCTCAAGTCACCTCGGACGGTTCCCGAGGACCGCCCCTTGGCGCCGAACAGACCGGCTTTTCAGGACCCCGGGTTGTGCCAACTTGGCTCCGGCTAGCCCAACCCCTGACCTCCCCCGTAGGTCCCGCTCTCCCGCCGGACGGACCTCTAAACGCTGGGAGCCCTGAGAGCACAGCCCATTTCTCTTCCCTCTTCGTGCGCTGGGGGAATTTCATCCAACTCCATAGCTTAAACAGACCTACGTTCTGAAGATTGTCAAATTTACATTTCAAAGGTGGCCTCTCCTCGGAGCTCCAGATTTCTGCATCCAGCAACACGTTTGGTTATGTCCTATTGATGTTCCTAGGCATCTCAAGTTTAAGATGTAGCCAGATGTATGTGTCAAAATTCAGTGAATGCGCACTTAAGATTTGTGCATTTCGCTTTGTATGTAAATTTTACATAAAAAGAAAAAATGAACCAAATGACATGGGTGCTGAGGTATGCAGAGAGAATGGCACTGATATGGGCAATTTAAATGCACTGCAAAAGGAAGATGAGCTGATGGGTGGAGGCGTGGATAAATGGACAGAAGTGCATAGTAAGATATTAGTTGTAGATATTGTACATGGGCATTCACTGGAAAATTCCAAATTGCTCTTTCAAAATGTTCAGTGTGAAATCTAATATATATTTTTACATGTGTAACACTCCTTCCCCAAACACTATTTCGTGTCACACAGGTTTCTTCCCCACCTTAATCTTGACTAATTCGGTAAATCTGTTAGTTCCTGAAGCCAGGAGGTTGGGGTGTTCTCTGGCTCTGGTTTTCCCCCCTCCCCTTTTATATTTCATTCAATCCATTAACGAATCTGAGCCATTCTACCTTTATAGTATGTCTTTAACCTCTGTGCTTCTCACCATCTGCATTGCTCTAGCAGGGCTGTCCAACCTTTTGGTGTCTCTGGGCCACACTAGAAGAGTTATCTTGGACCACACATTAAATACATTGTGACACGTAATCACACACAAAAAAAGCCTCATAATGTTTTAGGTAAACTAACAGTTTTGTGTCCGGCCACATTCATAGCCATTCTTAGCTGCGTGTGGCCTGTGTGCTGCACCTCTGCCAGTGATTTTTCAGCCCATGTGCCACAAAATTTTTAAAACATGCAATCAATACCTGACTGTTTAGTCAGGGGCACTGACCTCTTTTCCCATAGATTGTGAAATTAAAAAATTAAAATAGCCAACACAGCAATAGCCATCTGGTGTGAGTGAAAGAAAATTATACCTACTTTGTCAGATCTGCCAAAAATATATTTTTTGGTGTTCCGTGGAAATGTAGTAATTAGTTTATGTGTGCCATGAAATGAAAAAGGTTGAAAATCACTGTTCTACACCAAACCACATCAGCTCTTGTCTGGGCTGCTGTAATAGTTCCTAACAGGAGGGAATGCTCCTTGCATCCACCTACAGTCCCTTGCCCCCAGTCAGTGTTATTTTTTAAAAATGCAAATGAGATCTGATTGCATAAACCCTCCAATAGCTTACCATTGCGCTTTGAAAAAAATCCAATGCCCTTCCTTGACCTGCAAAACCCTGCACAAACCGTGGCCCTACCTCTCTTTCCAAAGCCCTCATGCCACCCTTTAAACACAGTTCTCTAACCACAGTGGTCCTATTTTCTTCCCTACCTCACGGCTTTATTACCCTATTTGACGCTGATGCAAGAGTTACCCAGACTACACTTTGTGGCTTGCTTTTTCCATTTTATGTATCAAGCACCATCTGCTTCTGCATGGGTAACATGAGGCCAATATGAATAGTCTAGAAGGCAAAAAATAAATCATAAAAGGATAGCATTCTGAAAAGGTTAAATACTGTACAGTTCTCATTATATGACACCCTGGTAAAGGCAAAAACTGGATATGGTAAAAAATCATTGGTTGCCAGGGGTTGGCGGGGGAGAGAGGAGTGAAGAAGCAGAGCACAGATGATTTTTATGGCAATGAAACTGTTTTGTATACAATAATAGTGGACACATGAATAGTCATAGAAACTATGGACTTTGGATGACTACGGTGTGTCAACATAAGTTTATTGGTGGTCAAAAATGTACCACTGTGGTATAGGACATTGATACTGGGGGAGGCTGTGTGTGTTTATAGAAACTGAAGAGATATGGGAACTCTGTACTTTCCATTCAATTTTGTTGTGAACCTAAAACTTCTCTTAAAAATAAAGTCTATTTTTAAAAAGAGAGAGAGGATACTACATTCAAATTTTAAAAGGAGGCGTGTCAAGGTGGAAATAAGCCATTGCGAAGGAAATAAGACTCTCTTCCATAATAATGCCTATGAAATAAAATCTGTGTCTCTGCCTCACATTTTTTTAAAGGTCGCCTCCTTTCTGTGAGGCTTTGTGGGTAACAATCAGAGACTATAACGCTATCACCCAGGTCAGTCCCCCACCACACCAGTGGCCCCTGGAAACAGGCTGGGCTCATCAGTGCCGCAGGAGGATGCTGAGTGGCATCCGGGTTGAGCAGTCCTGGAGTGCTGTGGCTGCAGTGGAAATTGCCTTTTGCTGTCGTCATTCCAAGGAGCCTGTGTTCATAGTCCTGTGGCGTCTATGGCTCAGTCTATAAAAATCTCAAAACTATTCAAAGTGGATTTCTACCTACTATACCTTCCTCATTCCTCCGACCAAATAATAATGCTATTGACCTAAGTGACTGTGTCTTCAAAAGTCATCTGTTTAAAAAAGTGCAAATGATTTCCTGGGAAAGCTACTTCATTAACCCTTATATTCCACAAACACCAGGGCCCTGGGAAGTGGAACACAGGACAGGTCACTCTGGGTGTGAATAAAAGTAGAAAGAACTTAAATATTAGAGTCCTCTAAGCCCAAGATCAAGCAAAACAAGCCAAGTAAGGCACTGCAGTTGGACCTAGATGAAAGAGAGGTATTGGGGCGTGAGCAGGGCAGAGATGGAGTTTCCTTAAAGTTAAGGCCAGTTCAAAACATTTTAAGGTCATTCCTCATGTAAAAATGCTCTAATGAATATTTTAGTTCACAATACCGTAGTAACATCCGTTTAAATCTCACCTTCCCTGTACTCTAGATCAGCAGTTCTCAAGCATTTGGGTTTCAGAACCCCTTTCCACTCTCAAAAGTATTGAAGACCACGAAGTGCCTTTTTATGGGCTACAGTTGTTGACATTTACCAATACCTATTACAAATTAAATAAGAGAAATGTTGAAAACACAAGAATACACAGCATTTATGAGATCTGTCCAAAAGAAGTCCAACCATTGTAATATTACAAGAACGGTTTGTGCCACATCAGTGCACCCTGGCAGCCAAGGAGAATGGACTGGAATGCGCATGTGTGAACAATGATGACTTCACTGTACTAGTCAGTGGGGGCAGTAGACACTGTTGAGTGAGCATGTGTGCTGTGTGGCTGTCACATTCAAAATGACTGAGCAAGTAGAGCAACGAATCTGCATCAAATTTTGCGTTAAGCTTGAACACAAATAGTTTCTCCATGGAAGCCATTCAGATGATTCAGAAAGCTGTACCTATGGGCAACTGGTGATTGGCAGCTTCATCATGATAACACGCCTACTCATGTATCATGTCTTACGCAGAGTTTTTTTGGAAAAACATCTAATTGACCCAGTTAACTCAGCCCCCCTACAGCCCAGATTTGGTGCCCCAGACTTCTGGCTTTTCCCAAAACTACCATAGAATCACCTTTGAAAGGAAGAGAGAGAGAGAAAGAGAGAGGAAGGAAGGAAGAGGGAGGGAGCGAGGAAGGAAGGGAGGGAGAGAATGAAGAGATATCAGACTGCCAATGAACTTCAGGAAAATATGATGGGGCAGCTGATGGCAGTTGGGAAAACTGTGTGAGGTCCCAAGGTGCCTACTTTGAAGGAGACTGACACACCATTGTTCTGTGTACAATGTTTCTTGTATCTCGTATCTTCTTCAATAAATGTCTCTATTTTTCATAGTGCATGGCTGCATACTTTCTGGGCAGACCACCTGGTATGTCACAGAACAGTGACATCGTCACATGTGAACAAACAGTTGCAGTTGGTATTCATCATGGTATTTGTGATGTGCCTTCTTCCAGGCTCTCTTTTTCTTTATTGTTATGGATACAATCCTAGCTTCTATATCACCCGCCAATGCTGAATCAAAGTTTGCCTTTATTTTAAATTCTAAAATTTGTCTATATGTATTCTTCCCTTAATAAAATTACTATTTTTACATTTGTTTACATGATATGAGGATGTAACAACACACACTGATTAAGCCAGAATACAGGGATTCATGACTAATAATGCACTAAAAATATGAAAATTAAAAATAAGACTTTTAATTAGATGTATAAAGACTTTTATATTAGATCCATAAAATAACAAAACAGGAACACAGAATTAGTAGCTAAAGGATCAGGCAATTCTGAATATTAGCTAAATGGAGATGTTTCCATTTAGCTAATATTGTGGGAAATAAAATAAAAATAATACCACTATACTATTATATTGTAATGGTATTACAATAATAATAATGTCATGGGAAATAAAAAACACAAAATCAAGAATTTAATTTTTATATTTTTCTGTGGCTCCCACAACTCTGTCAATTTTAATTCTTATGATAAAAATAGAGTTAGCATTTCACTTCACCTAGATAGCTCCAATTTATCACATCCTTGGGACCTAGAAAGCAAGAATATTTCCTTTTTTGGCAAAATAATATCATTTATAGTGCATCTGATCACTATCATGTAACATCACTGAACATGATTAATCATAGACTCAGTCCGCTTTCGTTCTCCCAACTCAGTTTATACTGTTAACTGCCCCACTTATTGGTGCTAATTCTTGGTGTATCACCAGTCTACAGTGCCTACATTTAATGGCTCAGCTCAGCAGGACTTGAATTCTACTTAACACAGAGGAAAAAGGTAACTACATTATAAGTAAATAATAAACATTTTGACTTAATTACCAGTTCTTGCTTACATCAGTATCAGTAGGTAAATTATGGCTTCTCATTTTGCCTTCATAAGACGTTCAAATAAACATGTCAAAATTATATCTGTACAAAAAATAAATCATTCAAATTGAATCAAGTCATTGATTCCAGCAAAATCAATGATGAGTTTGTGTGCAATACTAGAACTGATGCACACATCCAACACATACTACAACGCGGTAATAGCATCTTAGAAGGTGCAGTGGTCAAAGTAAAACATATATATAGTCCTGCCAAAAGAGTCAAGATGTACTTAACAGAAAAATATTTTACATTGTTCCGTTTTTTTTTTATTTAAATTTAAATTAGTTAAAGTTAAATAAAATGTAATCCCTCAGTAGCACTAGCCATATTTCAAGGGTCAAAAGTCACATGTGACTAGCAGTAACCATATTGGTCATTTCAGATTTACAGCCTTTCTTACTCTTCCTGAGTCAGTGTGATAAATTGTTATTCCAGGAGATTGCTCATGAATACGTTTTCAAATTTATTTAAATAAACATCTTTAGATTCTCTTATTACCTCTTTAATCTCTGTGGGTTCCATAGTTCCTCATTCTTAATTTTGTTTATTTGTGATTTTTCTATTTTTGGTTTTTTCCTTAATCAGTTCTACTAGAGATGTATCCCTTAGTTTTTCAAAGGCTCAATTTTTGTTTTTATCAACTCACTATATTTGTTTTCAATTGCACTGATTTAGGTTCATTATCTTGATCTCCCTCTTTCCATTCTCTCTTAATCTGATTTTCCTAATTTTCTAATTTTGACATTTACCTTATTAATTTTGCTTCAGTTGGCCAAAGTCAGCTTCTCTTGTAACTAAGGAAACCTCACTGACAGAACCAATTCAACTCATTATCACGTGTTATAGGGAATACTCCAGTCACTACTGTGGTATAACAAATCACCCCTACCTTAGTGGTTTAAAACAGCAGCAATCATTTTATTATATCTGATGGTTTCTATGAGTCAGGAATTTGAGGATCTCCAGACTGAGCATTTCTGACTCTGGGGTTCTTGTCACCGGTGGCAATCAGAGAGCAGGTGGAGCCGGAACACCAGGGGGCTGGAGCAGCTAAGGACTAACCTGGTCTTTTTCTCT
Source organism: Carollia perspicillata (assembly GCA_004027735.1). Lineage (NCBI taxonomy): Eukaryota > Metazoa > Chordata > Mammalia > Chiroptera > Phyllostomidae > Carollia > Carollia perspicillata. The sequence continues at coordinate 3,584 of PVKM010042285.1, read as the reverse complement.
GCAAATAGTTGCAGGGTTTCTCCACAGGATCGCTCTACATGCGCTACTTTGGGGCTCCCTCACAGCCTGGTGGCCTCAGGGCAGTCAGACTGCGTACAGGGCTCCATTACCAGTGTTCCAGAGAACAAGACCGAAGTTGCATCACCTTTTCTGACCAAGCCTCGGAAATCATGCAACGTCAATTTGGGGCATTACTGGTCACAAAGGAGTTAGAAGCACACCCAAATTAGAGGGTTGGCATGTGGACCTCAGGGGCGTCAAGGTGATACTTTGAATAGCAGGTGAGATGGAACATATTTTTGCAGCCACCACTGTTCAAATGGAACAATTTTCAAGAAAAACACATATAACGGTCAACCTTGATTTCAGGACCACATTACCGTGTCAAAGCTTTAAGATTTTTTACATGGCAGCATTTTCTAGGTGTTGGCAGAATGAGAAAGGAGTGAATCAGATAATAAATAGGATACAGAAAGGTCCCCACACCACATGATGGTTTCACTCAATTTTTTCATTTATTCTTTGTGCAGCTGAAGGTCAGTAGAATGACATTTAAAATACAGACCCAGTCTCTGGGCTATTCTGAGTCCTTTATTATCTGACATCAGTAACACCTTGTGGTATTGGAATGGAAATGCTTTTTCAGAGGACCATCTAGTAGGAAAAAAGGGTTATGTCCACATGTAATGAGTACGATCTATGCAATATTACATAAAAATCCAGGAAAATCCACCACAGCAATCATTTAGCCCAAGATGCAGAGTGGGAAAAGAGCTAATGCAATTTGGAAACCAGGGCTGATTTTTTTTAATGCTCCATTGATTTAATAACATACTAAACAGAAATTTGAAAAAAAATGGAAATAAAAAAGAAAAATTTTGTGGCAGCTCAATAAATAAAATGCTACAACAAATGCCTGATTATCTCTAATACTCACTATAACAGTTTTTAAAAATCTACAATACTTCTTCCCCAAGAGGGGAAAAAGAAGAAAAAACATCAAATATCAAAAAACTAATTCTAACAACAAGGCATGCTGTCTCACTAAAGGAACAATATGTATTGCTGACTCTCTCGCTAATTTTCTTACTTATTCTTTTGAAAACCTCTCCCAGCAGTGGCATCTGTCCTACTGTGACCTCCATCCATTAATTGACTGTTCTTCTAAACTCTCTATCCTAAATTATCATGAACACTCAGAGGGGTCTTACAGGCAAGGGGCACCTCCCTTTTCAGCAATCAACTCCTCCCTCCTCATCCTCAGTTTATCATCAACTCTCCTCACCTGGTTAATTCCTCATGCTTTATTCCTTCACTGGGAAGGCAACCTAGACTAGTGGTTCTCAAAGTGTGGTTACTGGATCAGCGGCACAGCATCACCTGGGAACTTGATAGAAATGCAATTTCTCAGGTTCCACCTCAGACCTGGTGAATCAGAAACTTTGCCTGCTGTGCCAGCAACGTGATTCTGATGCTCTCAAGTTCGAGAACCTGGGTTCAGAAACCCAGCAGCATTGCAGGGCTATAGGCCCGTGTGATTAAGCATATAAGGCTGGTGTCTGCCTCTTTCCAGATTTTCTGCACCACGCCTCCAAGCGAGTAGGATCTGTGCCCTGCAATATGTATGTAACAGGACATGATGTAATGTGGCAGGATAGAATCTAAACGCATGCATGAACCTGTGCAAGAATTTTCTGCATGAATGCAAAGGCCACATGGCCTCGGCTTCTGACTTCAGTTCTTTCTCCAGCCTGGATGCATTTCTGCCCATAGACTCTAGGAGAAACCTGCTAGTCTCACTAATTGGTTATGCTTTTCACTAATAAGTCTTTATTAATTATCTATCTATAGATTTATCGACATTCTAGAAAATAAATTTATTTTTAAGGCTTAGACTCCTCTGCTTTCTGGCTGTGAAGGAAAAACAAAATGTTCTAATTGTAGTAAAAATAGGATAGTCATTTAAATGTCAGTTAATATCCAGGACCATCTTTTAGCTTCTAAATTCATATAAAAACTCATTCCTTCCCTGACTGGTGTGGCTTGGTTGGTTGGAGCATCATCCCTTAAACCAAAGGGTCATGGGTTCAATTCCCAGTAAAGGCACATATCTGGGTCGTGGATTACACCCCAGTCGGGGCGTGTGCAAAAGGCAGCCCATCAACATTTCTCTCTCACATCAATTTTTCTCTCCCTCTCTGACTCCCTCTCTTCCTCTCTCTCTAAAACCAATAGGCATATCCTCAGATGAGGATAAAAACAAAAACAAAACTCATTCCTCCTCCTCATGATGTAGTCCTATAGAAGAAAGTTGGAGGAGAAATTTCTTACCAGTTATACTGTAACAAACAAACTGCATACTGATTTTTCATGTCTGGATTCCACGTTTTTAAGGCAATGCATTGGGAGGGCCAAAGACTTTACAACTTGTGACTAACCTATTAGGCTTTTGGACTAGGAAATCTTTTTTTGTATGGGTCTTCTCTCAGTCATAGAAGAGAAGCCAAATGTAATTTCTTCAGATCAAGGCAAGAGGCACATTTGTCTTCTACTACCTCGCTATTCAAAGTGTGGTTCTGGACCCGCAACACTGGCATCATCTAGGCACCAGTAAGAACTGCAGAAACTCAAGCCCCACCTTACACTTACTGAATTAGAATGCACATGCGCACCAGGGCTCCAGGTGATTTGTGTGCACATGCAGTTTGACCAGCCCAGCTCCACTGTACCAAGGGGACAGGGGATTTGCAGCAGGAATGCCTCTGGAGGGATGTGGTTGGCAGCCTTCTAAAAGTCCCCCAGTGACTCCCACCTCCCAGTAGTCACTCCCTTTGGACCTACAAACTGCTTCTGAAAATGGAGTATGGCAAAAGTGGTGGGCTGCCACTCTGACCATGTTATAAAAGACTGAGCCATATCTTGCTCAAACTGTCTCTTTCTGGCTCTTCTTACCTGCTCACCTGCAAGCTGTGATGTAGTGAGCTGCCCTACGGAAAGACTCACGTGGTAAAGGACTGTCAGCAGGGAACAAGGAATTGGATCCTACAAGGGTAGATTAAAGATATTTTCAGGCAGGTATGTTTTTTAAAAAATCCCCTCCCATTCTATATACCTTTTCTTAGAAAGGTACTAAGGTGATGTAATGTAGATTAGGAGGATAGAGAGAAGAGGGGTGTGTGTGTATGTATGTGTGTGTACAGGAAGAGGGGTGTGTGTTTGTTTCCTGTCATGTTTGTGATAGGAAAGTGTTATTTACACGCCCATTTTCCACAATAGAAAGCCAGTAGACAATGACTAACGTTTATGAATAAAAGAAACAGTATTTTAAAGACATCATTTTGAAATAAGGAAATATTTAAAAAATTAAAGCTGGGATTATGCTAAGTGAAATAAGCCAGGCAGTAAAGGACAAGTACCATATGATCTCACCTTTAACAGGAACCTGAGCAACTAAACAAACAAGCAAACAAAATATAGCCAAAGACATTGAAATAGAAAAGAGGATGATAGTATCCAGAGGGGAGCGGGGAGGGAATTTCATGGAAAAAGGGAGGGGATTACAGGAACAAGTATAAAGGACACAT
>PVKM010042284.1:0-12867 GCA_004027735.1 Carollia perspicillata | reverse complement strand
TTCAAGCAGGGCATCGTCCAGGCGGCAGAAGGTAATTAAGTCACCGTCGCACCGCAGAGCCAGGCTGCGAGCGAGGTCTTTCCCCTTGGCTTTAGCGAGGCACAGTGGGGGCCTGTGCGTCCCTGGTGGCAGGTTGCTACCCTAGGCTGGCTCCGGGGGGGAAACCACCCAGGGTGCCTGCAGCGCCCTCTCATTCCCTTGCTCCCCGTCGGGTTACAAGAGAGGTCCCTGCCCTCCCTTTCTCCAAGTATCTTTTCAGGTCACTGCTCCCTCGTGTCCCACTCTGCCCTCTGAGTGTTTGGGCCCTTCCTGTCTTCCTGGGCCAGCTGTTCCAGGGATATAGACTCAACCAGCCCCGCCCCCTTTTGTGCCCTGGCCCATCGAAGTCCAGCCCATACCAAGTCCCAGGCTCCCACTGGCCCCAAGGTAAGGCACTCACAGGGACAAGGCTGGTGCACTGTGAGTCCTGAGATAACGGCCATGCACATCCCGCCATTCTTGGGCGACTCTTGTTTTTGGTAGTGGTCGTCTGTTGACTGAAAGAGTGGCACAGGTGTTTGAAAGCACATCCTGACACTCGTCCCTATGTCTCCTGATATCAAATCACGGTTAGAGAGAAAGTGGGCCCGAGCCTCTTGGTGGCGGAGACGGATGAGCCAGCGAGGACAGGGTCTGCTCCGATCAGGTGTGTTGTGTGAATGACTCTAGTCCCACAGGAGGAATGGCTGCCAGCGATGCCATGGTCTGAAATCGGGATGCAGTGCCCAATGGAACGGTCTTCCCACAGTGTACATCCCTGTCGCATTCCTGGGGGCTTCAGCGTGGGTGAGAGCCACGCGCAAAGCATTTTGTGCGTACATGTTGCCATAAACAGGATGTTTACTTCCCTGAGTCTGCAACGGGACATTTAGAAGTCACAGAGAAGACAGGACAATGCTTTGTCACGTAGGACCGTCCCATCCGTGGTAGGACCTCTTCACCAAATGCCTACTAGTGGTGCCCATCAGTCACCAAAACAACAACAAAAAAACACCACTGCAAATTTCCAAAATGCCCCCTAGGGGGTGGTACAACCCCCTTGAGGACTACTGACCAAATAAACGGAGTCTTTCTTCAGGATCCCTTTGATTAAACCACAAGATAGATGAACATGAAATGAGTTCACGCTTACGAAGACTTTACATCAGAGCTTGGCATGTCGTAAGCTCAGTACATGTACTTATGATATAACAAATACATATGGTGACAGTCAAAATATGCCCGTCTTTTAAAGTTTAGAAGGAAATTTTAGAGACTCTCCAGCTTACTCCCTTCGCTCCTCCCCTCCCCTCCCCCCTTTCTTCCTTCCCAGCTCCATGTCCCCCTCTCCTGTCCTCCCACCCACCCTCCCTCGCCCCGTCCTTTCTTCCTCCTGTAACAGATGATGAAATAGAGGTTCTGAAATCACCCAGTGAGTGAGGGGCAGAACTGGAACTCGGTTCCAAGCCTTCCTTCTCAGAAAAAGCGAGCAGGGATAAGAGACCATTTTGCCATCTTCTCGATCTTTCTCGGCATCTGCTTGTGTCCCTTGCAGGGTGGACAGCAGAGGGGCAGGAGTGGGGTGTGGAGGCTCTTCTGTCCCGCAGCCAAGTCTGGGAAACACTTGGGCAGTGTGACAGCCGTGCAGCGTTCAGGCCAAGGCTCCGTGACTGCAGGCGGGAAGTGCCGCCCGGGACACGGACGCCTGCAGGAGCCAGGCAGGGTGCAGCCGGCCGGGGAAGGGGGCCTCCAGGGCCATCCTGTGCTCAGTAAGGAGGGCGTCGAGGGCAAAAGGAAAGCAGCCTCTTGGCTCGGGTGTCGGCGTTCCTGCCAACCTTCATGGGTCGGCAGACCCAGATCCATCACTTTCGTAGCATGTCCCTCTTCTAGGCACCTCATGACAACGCAAAGAAACTTCCTTATAAATGACCTGTATAAGCCCTAGTTTGCACAGTCCAGGTTCTTGCAAAAAATGAGGAAAATGTAAACTGGTGTCCCAGTGCCATCCTCGTGGATTTGGGAGGACTGTCTCCCTTCCTGGTGGGGATGCCGGATGACCATCACAGACTCTCCCACCTCACCTTAGACCCGGAGGTCCTGCTGCCCTTTTTTTTTTTTGTCTCGTTCCACAAAAAGCAGAAGACGATTAAAAAGACTCCCATGTCTATTTTCAAATTCTGTCAGAAAAGTAGATTAAAGGTCTTATGCTTAGGAAAACAGGGGTAAATATTCAGACATAAATTATGGCAGCATTAATAATTGCACATTTGTGCTAAGTAACTAGAAAATTATTTGAGCATTAATTCCATTTACATATGTTCATTCAGATTTGTATCCCTGAAGCAGGCAAGTATTTGGGGTTTGAAGCATTTAATCACTTAGTAAGCAGCCCTCGATGGGATTGCCATTTATTTATTGCCTTTATTGATTTTCCTGCACAGGGGAATGCTCGCGGTGAAACTGGCTGCGGAAGGGAAAGGACTCTGGTGCAGACAAAAGCTCTTTTTTTTTTTTTTTTGGTAAAAGAGCAACTTGTGTTCTTCAGATCAGCACAGCTCAGGGTGGAACGCTGCTGCACCCCTTCATTAGCAGCCCTTCTCCCACTGGTGTGGCACCTGTTTATGGTCAGATGCACTGAGTGGCACTCGGGTTTCTGTGTAGGTCAGACGTTAGGCTGAGTTCTGATCCGGGGCATGGCGGACACTCCAGGCTCCCAGAAATACGTTGGGTTCTTAGCTGATACAAAGAACCACCTCATGGGTACCTAGAAAAATCTAGAATCCAATTCATCAGTCTGGACACACTGCCTTCTTTAACCTGTTTTCAAAAACATCTCCTTGGTGACTTTGTTAAAAAGTTTTCATAAGTAAGAGGACCTAAAATGAGCACAACAGTCCTACTAGCAAAAAAATACCCTAAGGACTGAGCACGCTCATTAGAACTAGCAGTTCTAATGGGTTCGGCTGTCCTCTACCCAACTCAAGTCAACTTAAGTGAAAAAGAATTTAGAAGTTCAATGGTAACCTTTCAAGAAGGTGGACAGAGCATGACGCCCACCCCACGTGGTGGCTCCCTTTCAAAGAGTAGAGTGTGGAAAGGGCAGGAAAGGAGCTGGACAGTGGAGGGACCCGCAGCCATGGGTGATCAGGGCCAGCACAGGGGGAAACACACTCTTGACCTGCAGGAGTCGGTCTGGCTCTCGAGGTGGAGCCTGCTGGGCTCCAGTTAGATGCCACCTCACACCATGCCAAGCTCAAAGCCATTCTGAGACCGTGACAAAATGAGACAAAGCAAGGTCACTTTCTGCTTCTGTCTCAACACAGACAAAACCAAGGTCACTCTGCCACCCACGAAACACCAAACACTCCCTCTCTTCACCACAGTGAGTGAGGGCACCTCTTTTCTCGTGCCCTAGGCTCACCTCCCCGCAGGTAAGACTTAGTGGTGTCTGTCCGGTGCAGGGAGATAAATACTGATAAGGATCAACTAGCCCAGGTGTGACAGTCTGTGGGAGGAAAAGCCAGACTGGGCCAGGGAGGTGCATTTGGAGGAGAGCAGCCCTGGTCACCCACCCGCCTTCCTGAATTTGTGCTCCGCCGCAGATAGCCGTATTCGCCCTATAATTCTAGTTAGTCTAGCCAGATAACGTAACTAAGCTGGGTTTTACAAAATATGCATATTATGATCATAGGGGTGGGGGAACGGGCTAGTCTCCGCCCTTGCAGACGAAATTTGCTGAGATGTCAATCACGAGGTGGCCCTGCTTTCAGGCTGTGAGCAATCTAGAGGACACCCCTGATTCTTAGACCCGCCCCCACATCATCCGCCAAAACCCAAAGCCTGTAATAGGCTCTTTCTAACACCTGCCAACTTACTGAGACGCCCACAGGTGCCCGCGGTGCGTGTGCTCCCTCACTGCAGGGAGTTACACACCTTACACACTTAACTACACGTGTGATCATCAATGATAAATCAGATACCCGTGATGTAACGTGATGAGGGACATGCATAACCTCCGCGGTCTTCCTCTCCAAAACCTTGATCCCAGTTTTACCCAGAGAAAAGGATCAGATGAACCAAAATTGATGGTTCTACCAAAAAATACCTGAACAGTGCTCTCCAACACTGGAGAATGGAGTTAACAACCAAAGGCTTCAGGGTACAATTGGAGTGATGTTGACAATGGTGTGTCTCACTCTGTCCCTCCTCTCCCTGTGGCAGCACAGGCCTAGGTGGCTGTGTGGGCTCAAGGACCCATGGAATAGGTTCTCCAACTGACCCGGCCTCATCCTGGGCTCTGTATGGCCAGCCTGGGTCACGTGTTTCTTCCTGGGCTGGGATGCAGGGGTCAGCTCTACTCAAACCCCATAGAGCCAGCAAGGTTATTGGGGATTGAGGGAGAGCTGGTGTCTCAGAAGAAATGGTGCTTGGCCAGCAAAACTCGGTATCCCGTAGACCAGTCCTAACTTCTGACTCAGCTAGAGTGCTTTGCTGGGCGTCTCATTACGGCACACCCCACCCCTGGCCCAGTAATGAGAGGGCACGAAGGGCAGCTCCACGTGGCCTTGGGAAGTACATCACCACCCCACCCCCATTCCCTCAGTGTGGGATGCGAGGGCATCTAACCCCCTAGCAATGCTGGAGAGAGGAGGAGGTCTCATTTGTCTGAGTGCCTACCACACAGTAATGCTCAGGGAATGTTAGTTTAATACGATCCTTTCCTACTCAAAGAATTAACAGGAGTAGTCCCACCTCTAGTTGAAGAGTTAAGCAATTATTGTAAGAAGGCCATGCTAGTGCATTTGTAGAACTGCCCTTCTGCCACACGGAACAGTGAAGAATCTGTTATGCCATTAACCTGGGTAAATTTTAGATTTTTTTAAAAAATAGTAAGTTATATAGGTCACTGCCTTGCATCTGTAACTAATTGCAACATTAGCTATCAGATTCTCATTGTTGGCTAATTTATCTTCAAAGACTCAAGAATGCAATTCGAGTAATTACTACCTATATGCCATATTTCATTTATGGCCTCTCTGAGTCATGAATCTTCTTTCAATAATGGAAAACACTGAATGCAATTAATTCAAGAGGTCTGCCAAATACGTTGCAGAACCAAGCTCATCGCAAATTGCATAGGTGCGTGTCGTAGTCTGCGATCCGGTTCTGGAATCGTCTCCCCGAGTGCGACATCAACTAGTAACACAGGCTGAGGGGGTGGAGTGAGAATAGAGAAGAAATGTATTCTTTCTTCATATTAAGGAAGGGCTCATTCATTTTTTTCTTACACGGGAGATGAAAATCCTTGAAACGGTGTTGCATTGCATTTCTCAGTGTTTTTCCAAACTGCCGATTGATATAAACACACCTTACTTCTACTTGATTTCCACTGGCCTCAGTCCCCTGCAAGCATTTGGTGTGACTGAATCATTTTTGGTTGTGTTTTTCCCCCCATGCCTTTGCTAATCGACTAACAGTTGGCCACTGAAGCATTGCTGCAATCTCCTGTCTTTATTTTTCGCTGGATTCTAAAGGGGTGTTTTTTTTTGCTTGTCATTGCCACTCACAGTACCTTCTGGGCACTGTCGTTCTGCCAACCCATGGTGCAGCCCAGTGCGCCACTCCCAGGCCCTCTGCTCTCAGAGGGAATCTCAGCGCCACCCCCAGGAGCCGCGTCATTATTCCCCCCAGCAGCTCTGCCTTTTGGCACACTTTTAATTTTTCATTTGAGACGGGTTGTTACAGTTTCAGGATGAGCCATAAAGAATGCCATTTAAGATGAGGATGAGCTCCTTGCTGCCCGTGAGGATTTGATTTGCAGAGTGTCTTCCCGAGCCCTCACCTAGGCTGCAGCGTGGCCGGTCCTGCCGCATCTTGTGTGTGTGGGGGGCTGTTGGCGGCCCTTCAGAAACCCTGCAGCAACAGGACCGTGACGCTGAAGGGTGAAAGGTGCCTCCTCACCTGTCAAAGGCGGGGGCGTTGTCCTTTTGCAAAGCGTGTATTGAACTCTCTCCACACAGGATGTCTTGAGTTGGGTCTGAGTGGTGGAACATGGCCTGTGTAACACTTGGATGCCACCGAGCAGACGAGCCTGGTCACCAGATGCAGGCAGCACCCCGGCCGTGGCCTCCGTCGGACAGGCATTGGACACAGGCAGAGCCCTCACGCTCGGATGAGTCCCACAAATGTTTGTTGACCACCTACTATGTGCTGACTGCCAACCACGTCCTAATCTATTTGCTTCAGGGTCGGCCTTTCTTTCTTCATTCATTCATTCATTCATTCACATTCATCCAAGGACCATTCACTGGCTGCTCGCTGTAGGCCAGGCACGGGCTGGGTGTACGGACACAGAGACGAGAGGCACGTGCGATGTGGTCCCTCATGGAGTGAGCACTCTCCCTCTGCTTCCAGGTTAGGAGAAGCCTCAGTGGGAAAGTTCACCTTATAGCCATAACCACGCAGCCAGCATGCCAAGTAAAGAGGAAGTTGCTAGGGAAAAACCAAAAGGACTCCTTCGTGGCTGATAGGGTAATGATCACAAGCCCGTTCCAGCTGCTTCAGGGTCTCACGGCAGATGTAAAGCTGCCTCTTACAAAATACACCTGGATTTTTTTCCTCTACAGATCTTCACGAGGAGAAAGTGTTGAACTATACTATTTTGCCATTGTCTCTTAGGAATGTGCCAGTCTGTGGTTTTATTTTGTCACAGAGAAAGTGTAACTCAGTGCATGAATGAGCAGACCAAATACTTTTGCCACGTTTTCTAAGTTAGATTGAAGGAAAAAGCAGCAAAGAGATTTTGTAGAACTCATGTGACTGGCTATTTAAAACTACTATGAGGTTACCCTCCGGATTAGCTTGGTGTGCAATACGACTTTCTGGCCACAGTTAGCATTTTTTTTCTCATCAGCACTCTTCAAAGGGTGAAGTGCCTGTGATTACAAGGGGAGAAAATTTACCGAGTGGTCGGTGATGTTGCTTTCCTTTGGGCAATGACTTTCAACCCGTGCGCTGCCAGAATTTCTGAAACACGCAGCCTCTGACTATTTAGTCAGGGGCACTGACCTCTCTTCCCTCAGATCGACAAATAAAAAATGACAACAGCCAACACAACAATAGCCATCTGATGTGAATGATTCGAAATTATACCTATCTCTTTTTCTGTCAGATCGGCAAAAAGTGTATTTTTTGGTGTGCTGTAGAATTTTAGTCATTAGTTTGTGTGCCATGGGGTGGAAAGGGGTGAAAACTGCTGCTTTAAGGTGGTGGTTCTGAAATGGGGACAAGTCCCCCCTCAGGGGACGTGGGGAAGGTCTGGAGGCAGCTCGGGTCACACAACTGGCCGAGTAGGTGTCACTGGCATCCAGGGGGCAGAGGTGCGGGTGCTGCTGGGCGTCCGTGGCGCCCTGGACGGCCCCACAGCAAAGAATTTTCTGGCCCTAAATGGTTCTGGTTCCAAGGTTGAGAAACCCTCTTTTGAAGTAATCCCACAGTGCAGATAGCGTCTCGTGTGCTGTGCCCGTGAAGTTGCCCAAACCAGAGGAATTTTGAGAACATCAGTCTGGCTTTCTTTTCTGGCTTCTCTGATGATCTTCTTGGTCTATTTACCCATCAGTTAGTTCCCTGGTGCTGCAAAGCTCTGTGTGTGTGTGTGTGTGTGTGTGTGTGTGTGTGTGTGTGTCTCAATAATTCACTATATGAGCTTTTCATCGCCCACTCTGACGTCGTGACTGGCTGTGCTGTACATTGTTAACACATCTTTCTGCAGCTTCAGATTCTGCAACTTAAACCTCCTAGGCTGCTTATCTGCCTCCCGCCACCTACCTGCGTTCTGTGCGCCACACATGGCATTCTTGATTGTTTCTTTCATAACAATTTCAATGGTGCCCAGAGGGTACCTCTCACCACATAATAGGCTGCTTTGTGAACAATTCCAGGAAGAGAACCATTCTGCCCGGAATGTAAGGAAGATGCCCTCGGCGCATCACGCACATTGCTAGCGTGCCACTGCGTTCTGCAGTTGCACTGAGATTGAAGTGAAGATGAATTGTTTCCCCTCTCACTTAAAAAAGTGCCCCATGGTTCCAGGTCACACACAAAGTGGCTAGAACTCGAAAGTTACCTGTTGGACATGGATGACTATCTATTTTGCACGAAATGTGCAAATCATTAAGTATCTCTTGTCCTGAGGTCATTATTTCCATCGTCACAGACTTCCGTGACGTTCAACCCATTCCGGCCTGTGATTGACCCTTCGGAATATGGCCATTGTTCGTTGCATTGGCCGCGGCGTCCCTTAGTTTGTAACGGTCCCTCGAGCGTAGTTTGCTTTCTATGCTGTCTAAAGAAGCTCATCTCTGTCTTTTCTGACATCTTTGTCTCGATTGGAAAACTAAAAAGTCTTTCTGAAAATGGTGATTTTTTTTTAATGCAATGCCTTTAGTTGTCGGGCAGTGGAAGACAGTTCAGGCTTCAAAGTGCTGGATCTGAGCCATTCACTGGAAAGTCCAGGCTGTTCTGGCAGGAGAGCCAGTTAGCATCACTGTCTCCCCATCAGCGGATTGAGAAAAGGCGTGGCAGAAAACGAATCTAAGATCAACCGCCTGACACTTTGCAGTTGGGTCTTTCTTTGTGGAAAGACTCCATCACCAGCTTGCTCCATGGCCCCTGAGGTCAAGCCTTTATAATGAATTTGAACACCAGGGACATCGGGGACCCCTCACCCCGTGGCTGCCCCACGCCCCCCCAAGCGTCCTGCCTATGCTGATTTTTCCTCTGAACTGTCCCACCCTTCCCGTCCCGGCCCCAGGCCCAGCACGTCCACCCACAGTGCCCATCCTCATGCCATACTTCTAGTTTATCCTGCAAACACGGAGACCTGAGGGGTCATCCCACAGCTCTGATGGCCTCCCTTCTTGCACGATTCCAGCAAAACAAAAATCAGACACTCCAGTCGGCCTGCTCAGGCTTTCTGCACTTGGGCCCTGAGATTTCCCCTTCTGCCATCTGCCCGCTTCCCAGAATGCTCAGCTGCAGGCGAGCGTCTCTATTGTGCCTTACAAACACGCCTTTCCCTGTCTTATCACCGTCCCCATAGCTGCGGGTCACTCCTTGTCAAAATCCTGTGGAAACTCAAATGTAACCTTCATGACTATTGCTTGACCACCCAGTAGGAAAGAGAATCTCTTCCTTAGAAATGATGGGTCACTTGTCCCCCCCACTTGCGTCGCTGAATTCAGGTCTCCACTCTGATGGCCCTGCGTCAGAAAGGCTTTCCTTTCTGAAATAGCACCTCCATCGTTCTCTGTTCCCTTGTCCTGTGGAATCATCCTTCATCGCTCTTATTGCAGTCATTTATTTACCTGCTTACTACCTGTCTTCCCGCTGAAAGGCAAGCTCCAGCAGGGGTCGTGTCTGTGTGGGTCACCATGCTGCGTCACAGATGCGAGGGTGGGCTCCCGATACAGACGCACTCACTGGGTAAACACTCCTGGGTCCTCCCCTCCTCTGTGTGCTGCTGTCTTTACTCCCTGTACACCCCGAGTCTTCCCGACTGGATCGTGAGTTCCTGCAGGGGGTGATTGTGTCTTACAGCTTTGGCCCCTCCTCACACAACAGCGGCAAAACAAAACAGAACAAAACAAAACCACGGGCCCTGCACCCAGTGGGCACAGTGCTCTGCCTGGAGAGGATAGTGAATAAAAAGCTGTAACAAAACCCTCTTCAAAAAATGCGAATCAGACCTTCTGCTTCTGGCCGGGATGAAGCAACAGGCTTTACAGATTTACTGCTCTATCAGCAACAACTAAAAAGTGGGACAAACCATCAAAAACAAAGGCTCTGAAGACACTGGACATCAGTCAGTGAAGGAAAGAGACGGGGAGCCAGTGCGGCGAGCCCTGGGATTGTCCCAGTGTTCCTCCTGGAGGAAGTTCCCAGGCCCGCCGCACGGGGAGGGGACGTCCAGGCGCAGTGCAGTGGGCCGAGCTGAGGGGACAGAGCGGGGTCCTGGGATGCCAAGGCAGCTCAAAGACGTCAGGAGAAGCGCTGCAGAAGAGACAGCTGCCCAAAAAGAGAGCTCGGGGGATCTACAGCATCCCAACTTTGGTGTTCGGGAGAGAACTGGTCAGGGCACCCACATGAGGAAACTGCTAGAGGTCGGGGGGCATCGCCCGGCAGGTGAGAGAGCAGAGGCAGCGCCCATTCCCAGTAACTGGGGTGGAACGCCTCGTAATCCCTGGAGCATTTCTTAGAGCGAGCAATGGGTCCTGCCTCGGTAGCGGCCCCCGCAGCCCTAGACCAAAGCCGTCTTTTGTTCCAACTAACAGACTTTAACAGCAAGATCCAAAAAGTCAAACTGTTTCCAGATAGTTCAACTGGATCCCATATCAAAGCTCAAGAATATTGTTAGGAATGAATAAATAATAAAAAATGACCAGACATACAGCACAGCTGAAAGATGCAAGCCATAATGAAGAGCAAAGTAGTTCACTGAAAGTGACCGAGAAATGCCACCAAGGATAGAACTAGGTGACAAGCACAGCAATGTCATGATGGTGACCCCATTCTGTATTCCGTACGAACAGGGTGCAAGACAGACTGCACGTGTTACACAGAAACACAGAAGACGTAAAAACACACAGAGGCCACACTTCTAGGGCTGCACACTACAATACCAAGGACTAAAGTATACGCTAGATGGGATTGATTAGACATCAAAAGATCAGCGAACTTGAAAACAGCAGTGGAAACTACTGAGAATTAAATACATGGAGGGAACCACGAGCACAGCACCAGTGAGCCGTGGCGCACACTCAGGTGGTTTGATTCGCTTGCAGTTGGAGTCTCTCACGGAGAGGAAGGAGCGGGGAAGGAAAGCTATTTGGAGCAATAATGACCTGAATCTTTCCAATATGAGGAAAACTGTAAACCCACAGAAGCTCAACAAACCGAAACTTGAGAAACTCAAAACTCCGCAAACACACATCATGATCAAATCATTTAAAATGAGTGATGAAAGAAAATCTTAATAAGAAACAGACAAAAGACATCACACACAGAGGAACAAAGGGACAGTTGAGAGCTGATTGCTTGAGGGAAACTATACAAGTTTTAAGACAATGAAGCAACATCTTTCAAGTCCAGAAGGCGTGGGGGGTGAGGGGGGGAAGAAAGAAAAAAATCTCAACCTGGGATTCTTCACCCAGCAAAAGTATCTTTCAAAATAAGGGCAACACATACAATAAGTACAAAAGTTGCAACAATTCATCACCAGAAGCCCTGAACCACGAGAAATGTTCAAATGTTTGCAGAAGTCATTCGGGCAGAGGAAAGGCAATTCAAGATGAACATGTGGCTCTGGCTGGTGTGGCTCAGTGGATTGAGTGCGGACTGCCGGTTCGCCGGTTCAATTCCCAGTCCGGGCACATGCCTGGGTTGCAGGCCAGGTCCCCAGTAGGGGGCATGTGAGAGACAACCACACATTGATATTTCTCTCTCTCTCTCTTTTTCCCCCCCTTCCCCTCTCTCTAAAAATAAATAAATAAAATCTTTTAAAAAAGATGAAAATGTGGATCTACTGCAAGGAATGAAGAGTACCAGAAAGGGTAACTACCTAGATAAACATGAAGAGAAAGATGTTTTCTTATTACTATAATCTCTTTAAAAGATAATCTACTATTTAAGGCAAAAGCGACCAAGTATTGTGGGGCTTCTGACACCTGAAAAAGAGGGGTGTAGGGAAACGGAAGACTGGGAGGAGAGGAGCGCAGGCACCTTTCGGAGGTTCCCAGGAAGCGCTGGCGGAGTGGAATATGGCGGGAGGGAGACTGTGGTGAGTTAAACATGTGAAACATGAACCCTAGAGCAAACACTAACAAACCCGCTGTAACGAGTAACAGCTCATAAACCAACAGAGCAGAGAACATGCAGTTGTGAAAAACAATGAATTAATCCAACAGAAGGCCTAAACAGAAGAAAAAGAGAACCGAGACCTGATAGGACCGACAGGGAAACAACAGCAAGATGGTGGTTCGGACGTTGGAATGGTCAGGTGAAGACTCGGCAAACCTCCCCCCTGAAAGGCACCACGGACCCTGCGACAGTTTCGCAGCGGTATGTGTGTCACAATTTATCAAACTGTTCACTTTAAACATATGCGGCTTATTGTATGTCAGTTATATCTCAACAAAGCTTTGAAAAGGGATTCTAATCCACGAAGCACACTACCTCCAGCTTACATGTACCTTACCTCCTTCCCCAAAACAATTCACTAAGGTCCCTACTAGCAATCCCCCAAAAACACTCCTTGAGATGATGCATGAGTCAGAGAGTGAAAGGGTTCAGTTACCTGTTACAGATCCTAACATAAATTCTCAGTGGTTTCATTTCCCTCTGAAAACTGTGAATGTTTCGTTTACTCTTTCAGGACAATACTCTTGTGTGGCTGCACATCGATCCAGACTTCAGAACATTTTTAAAATGTGCGGCACTAAGTAGCTTTAAAATGTATGGCTCCAAGATCTGTAGCCGACACCAAGTGGGTGTCACACTCCGTAATGGGAGCTATTCGTTTTGCGGTATGAAGGTATCCAAGAATTGCTTTTGTCTCCAAACCTATTTCTTCAATCAATAAACTGATATCTTTTAGACTACAGTTCACATAAAATTAATCCAGGCGACTTGTGCTTTTACAACATTGCTGTAGTGACCTATCAGAACTTAAGCTTCTCTTCCAGGTAGTCTCCTCAAAACAGCTGATAGTGATGGTTAGGAAAACTAGAACTAGAGGACAAATAACTACTGAGCCGAAATATTTTAAAGCCCCCTTTATTGTGGGTCTTTCCA
>PVKM010042283.1:0-12867 GCA_004027735.1 Carollia perspicillata | reverse complement strand
CCCTCTCCCACTCATCCCTGTTTCTGACCTCATATCTGCCCTTTGTCCCATTTGTCCCAACTGATTTCTGCAAAGGTCCAATGTTAAGAAAAGTGAGTTTCATTTTCTTCACCTTGTAGGACTCTCCTATTCAGCTGTAGACCGTGGTGCTTCTGCATTGTTCATGTTTGTTTTAAGGACAGTTTCCCCAACTGGGACAGAAGTTCCTTGAGGACAAGGATCTTCCACCACTTGTAGCACTCTGCTGACTACTATAGGGTTATCGCTTAATGAAAATTTGATGAATAGCATTAGGACTGAGGGTGGGGGCGTGGAGGAGAGACTGTTCTGTGACTGCTGTGTGTCCTGCAAGCTGGAGCAGGGCCAGAATGGAGGTCGTCCTGTGCAAACCCCCTTAGAGGCTGTCGGACTGTAGTTGATGTTCATCCCGACATAAACCTATACACGTTCCTTGCCTTCTGCTATGTACCCCTTCCTGGAACAAGTTGTTGTCTGACCTGGTCAAGCATTAAAGCAATTTCCTATACCTGATAGCATTCATGTATTAGTACTTGTGACTATTCCCTTTGCCCTGCATCATTCTTTGGCCCCTGCCGAGAGGCACAGGGATCCATTTTATCTTGCAACTGCCCAAGACACACCTCATAAATTAGCTTCCCTTAATAAACTCCATTAATTACCAGGCTAGAATAGCCTGCCTCTTTCTTGGCTCTTTCCCTGCCCTCTGCTTAGGAAGGTAGATTTTTGGTCTTGGGGCTTTTCCCTGAATCTGCATGTGTGAACAAGGGGGCCTGGGCTGGTTGTGCTATGGAAGGGGAGGACTGGGCTATTGTCTGAACTTGATCATTATCAAGCTACATGGCTTGAGAGAATTTATAAACTTCCTAGGATTTGCAAACTGTAATAGCCTAGGCTTCTATAAGACATCCGAGCATTTCTATAACCAAGTAGAAGTGATCTTTTAAAACTGGGTGGGTACAATAAAGGAAGACCCAGTGAAAGCTTTCCAAGACTTTTGATGAGTGTAGGCAATGATTTATTTATATTGGCCTTATAAATAAGGATGCAAAAGTTAACTTCCCCCCCCCCAAAGGGGCTGAGGTGTCCCACACACTGATCCTTCGATGCCATATTTCCCATTTCAGGTCCCGGAGGAGCTAATTTTCCAGTTTGAGACTACTGAACTCCTAGAACTTGAAAGCTGAAAAAGACCCTAAAGGACATCTTGCCCAACACCATTTTTCCAACAGGAGGACACTTTGAGGGGCTTGCCAGGACCACACACCTATTAGAGACAAACTACCAGCAAGGCCCCAAGTGTTCACTGACAGAAATCTAAGCCCAGGGCTCAGCAGCAAGTGTGAGAATGAAGAGGAACTGCTCTGTGCCAGAGGCCCTCTGTGCCAGGTCTTTCCAGAAAACATCTCCCCAGGTAACTGAACGATGGGCCAAGGATCCCCAGATTTTAGAATCAGACTCCTTAGAGTTACCAGCTTTATCCTGGTCTCCCAATTGAGACTGCGAAATGATGGACCAGAAGCCATAGCTACTCTAGCCCAGGCAGAGACTAACGAAGAAAAGGAAGCTTGTGCATTTGTCTTCTTTTTCTCTCCCTTGAATTGAAGCCCTGATACCTCCTGGTTTCTATATCCAGCTGCTCTGAGACTGAAGCCCTCCCAAGTCCTCTGGGCACCCCCTCAGTTTCATCCTCCCCCTCTCCCAGCTCCCTTCTGAGTGTCTGTAAGGCCATTGTTCTGTTCTGGGCTCTTTTACCCCTCTGTCTCACCTTTTTATCTGCTTATATGACCTTGTGTTTCTCTTGGACCCCTGACAGTTTCTCATAACTGCTATAGTTTCTTACAACCTTGGCTTTCTTCCCCTTCTGAATCAAAGAGATTGGGGAGGGAAGGGATTCCTTTGGCTTTAGCTCCATGATTTCTCAGGAGCTCGCAATATCTTAGGAGTCCAGTTACATCCACTTTTCACTGACTTTACCAACCATTGAGTTTTATCTAGAGACAAGATTTGTGGAAGAGGAAACAGAGAATGAAGTTTTCCAACTTCTTCTGACTGATGATTAGCTGAATCTATCAACTATTCACAAACTGCAACATATCATATTTTATTTTAATTATCTGTGTAATTAGACTCTGATTTCCCCATGGGTAAGGATTATCTCATGCACATTTTTATATTTCCAGTCTCTGGCACATGGCCTGGAATAGAGTTGACATGCAGTATGTTTGAGAGATGAACGAGGGAACGTGTATCTGCCATTATTCTGTCCTGTGCCAGCTGTGTGTGATATAACCTAAAGTTTCAGACCCAGTCCATGACCTGGCAGATCTGAAGGTGGAACTAACAAACATGTGAGATGCTAAGTGGAGAAGAGGGTGAGATTGTAATTGTGAAGTAGAATAATTAAAGAAGTCTTTCTGAAGGAAGTAGACATTACTCTTTGCATGAATCGGATTTTGAAAGCCAGATGGAGAAGAAAGAACATTAAGAAGACAGGGAAAGGACAGGGTACGAGAGTGGAAAAGGCTTTGACATTGGAGAAATGACAACACAAGACATTGGGGAGAGTTTCAAATCTGGGGAGCTGCCTGTCAGTTTTCTTGAGCTGAAAGGCGAGAAAGAAGAGTGCAGGGGTCCTCAAATGCCGAGTTGCTGACCAGCGGTGTCTCGTGACGATGTTTTCTCCAACTTCTTGCAAAAGGAGAAAAATGAAGGCATTATGATATATTTTTTTCCATAAGGCCTTCTTTTTAAATTTGAAAAGCTATCCTGTGCTCTGAGATTCTTTCCCTCCCATCCATGACTATATCACTGTGGGCCCATGGGGTGTAAGAGTGAAAGGGGGGTCTGTCCCCAGGGGAGGGTGTGTGCTGCGGGTAAGAGGGAGGAGATGGGGAACCAGAATCTTAGGAAGGCATTGGAAGTGGCAGGTGTCATTTGAAAAATCCCCCAGGTGATTTAGAAATCCTGCCCACACACCTCACAAACATTGTGCCATATACCTGGAAATGACAGAAATTATTACTATTTCTGTTTCCCCTGCTCGCTCCCCTTATCAATACTATAAAGTGAGTAGATGCATTCAAGTACTTTTTAACGACATCAGTGCTATCAACTCTGCCCCCAGGGTTCACCTGGGCTAAGTGACTGCCTATAATTACATATGTAGAAAGCTCCATAGATTAATGTGATGTGCCTAATAATTAATGTAAGCCTTTGGCAGCAATCTTTATCAAATCTGCACACATATATCTGTTCTTTGTCCCATCAAACCCACATGGGGAATTTATCATACAAATAAACCTGCTCAGAAACAAAATGATGTAGGTAAAAGTTATTCATTACAGCATTGTTTCTAATGCCCAGAGGTGGAAAACAATCCAAAAGTTCATTGACAGGAGTCTGGTCAAATATAACATGGTACTATGAAGCTGGAAGAAGGAATGGGGAAACTTTCTATGTATTGATATAGAAAGACATCCAAATAATCCTAATAGTAATATTATGTTATTAGGAAAAAAGAACAAGTGTAGTATATACTGCAGGCTGTCTTTAATGTAAGACAGAAGATTAAAGAGCATATTCATGATGAAATACATTTGCATGAAGACATTTTAGGGAATGTGAACAACGAAGCCAAGGGGGAAAGTGGAGTGATGGGAGGGTGGGGACCGGGCAGAGCCAGCAGAGGAAGGGAAAGACTTGGTCCTACACTTGATATCTGGTTGTTGGACACTGTGGATGTATTACCTGTTCAGGATTAATCTCTTTGTTTACCTATCTGTCTTTCTCACTAAACCCAGACCCAGTGGAGGACAGGTTCCATGTCCCATTTATATTCGTACATTTTGTCAGCATCCAGCCTATCACCCGAGCCTGAGAAATGGTTTTTGGTAAGTGAGGAAGTCTCAGGTAAATGGTGTCTCTTCCATATTGTGCTTTTCATTGGCAGTGCCTAGAACACCAGTCTGCATGGTCACTGACTGGATGCAAGACCTTACATACGAAAAGGATTTACCTGAGACTTCTGGCCAAGATGGAGGCATAGGCAGGTACACTTTGTCTCCTTGCACAACCAAAAGAAGGACAACAATAAATTTAAAAACAAAAAAATAAGCAGAACTGCCAGAAAATCGAACTCTCTGGAAGTCCGACAACCAAGGAGTTAAAGAAGAAACATTCATTCAGACTGATAGTAGGGGCAGACATAAGCTGCCAAGATGGAAAGGATACACAGCAAGACAGCAGCTAGAGGACTGGGTGGAGGAATGGGCTGTCCCACATTTGCATGGATAAACTGGGAGGAACAACTGGAGAGCGAGACAGACTGTGCAACCCAG
Source organism: Carollia perspicillata (assembly GCA_004027735.1). NCBI lineage: Eukaryota > Metazoa > Chordata > Mammalia > Chiroptera > Phyllostomidae > Carollia > Carollia perspicillata. Next base: position 8,509 of record PVKM010042283.1, on the reverse strand, counting down.
AGTTCCAGCATGGGAAAAGAAAACCTCAAAACCTCTGGTTGAAACACCTATGGGTGTTGTGGTGGTGGGAGAAACTCCCAGCCTCACAAGAGAGCTCAATGGAGAGCCCCACAGGGTGCTAGAATGTATACAAATCCGCCCACCTGGAAATGAGCACCAGAAAGGCCCAATTTGCTTGTGGGTAGTGGGGCAAGTGGCTGAAAGCCAGCACAGAGCCAAACAAGCTGCATTGTTCCCTCTTGGACCCCTCTCCCACATGTAGCACCAAAATGCAGCAAAGTGTGTTGCCCCGCCCTGGCAAACACCAAAGGCTTCACCCCTTACAACATTACAGGCAGGCTGAGACAAAGAAATATGTCCCAAATGAAAGAACAGATCAAAGCTCCAAAAATAGAACTAACCAATGAAGAGTTAGCCAACTTACCAGATGCAAAGTTCATGACACTGCTAATCAGGATGCTCATAGAAATGGTTGAGTATGGTTGCAAAATGGAGGAAAAGTGAAGGCCATGCAAAATGAAATAAAGAGAAATGTACAGGGAACCAACAGTGAAGGGAAGGAAATCGGGACTCAAATTAATGATTTGGAACAAAAGGAAGAAATAAACATCCACCTGGAACAGAATGAAGAAACAAGGATTCAAAAACATGAGGAGAGGCTTAGGAACCTCCAGGACAACTTTAAACATTTCAACATCTGAATCATAGGGGTGCTAGAAGAAGAAAAGGAAGAACAAGAAATTGAAAACTTATTTTAAAAAATAATGAAGGAGAACTTCCCAGATATGGCAAAAAAAAAAAAAAATAGACTTCCAGGAAGTTCAGAGAGTTCCGAAGAAGTTGGACCCGAGGAAGCACACACCAAGGTACATCATAATTACTTTAGCCAAGATGAAAGATAAGGAGAGAAATCTTAAAAGCAGCAAGAGAAAAGGAGATAGTTACCTACAAAGGAGTGCCCATAAGACTGTCAGAAGAACTATTCAAAGTCATGAAAGGCAAGGACCTACATCCAAGATTACTCTATTCAGCAAAACTTTCACTTAGAATGGAAGGGCACTTCTCAGATAAGATCAAGTTCGAGGAGTTCATCATCACCAAGCCCTTATTTTATGAAATGTTAAAGGGACTTATCTAAGAAAAAGAAGATGATCAAAAATGTGAACAGTAAAATGACAACAAACTCACAACTATCAATAACTGAACCTAATAAAATGAAAACAAAAGCAAACTAAGCAAAGAACGAACACAGGAACAGAATCACAGAAATGGAGATCACTTGGAGGGTTATCAGCTGGGAGGGGAAGGGGAAGGAAGGAGAATGGGGAAAAGGTACAGGAATAAGAAGCATAAATGGTAGGTACAAAATAGACAGAGGGAAGTTAAGAATAGTATAAGGAATGGAGAAGCCAAAGAACTTATATGTATGAGCCATGGACATGAACTAAGGGGGGGAATGTTGGTGGAGGGAGTGCATGGTAGAGGGGAATAAAGGGGAGAAAAATGGGAAAATGTATTAGCATAATCAATAAAATATATATATATTAAAAATAAATAAATAAATAATAATTAAAAAACAAAGCGGATTTACCTCTCTACAGGTGAATATTTTCAAAGAAAAACATAGTATTGACTACTCAACTGCCAAAAATGTTTTAACACGCAATTATCCCTCTCTATTATTTATTCATCTTTGTTACAGTTAAAAGAACTGGGGAAAGACAACTGAATTACAGAACTGCAATACAATATTCTATCTGGTGCTCAATCTTCTCTCAGAGTATTAGATTTCTGATAGACTTGTATTCTACGTGGTGAGAAGCAAATTCTGATCCATCAACTTCCTCACTCCTACCTCTATTTTTCTTTTGTCCATTCAAGGATCTCCCCCTCAAACAATGGCACTCAGAAACTGCTACAATCTTTCTCCAAACACACACACTAAGAGCACTTCTCATTCCAAAAAATGTTTCAAGTTTATATTATGTAGTAACACAACATTAATATTCCTGTGCTCATCAGAAGACACAAGGAGCATTAATTTTGCCTCATTTCCTAAAGGTGCACCTTTAGGGAATGTGTGCACCTTTAGGAAATGATCACAGCCAGTTCTTCACTCTTGGGCATTAGCTATGGATAGTTGTCTTCAGTCATCTGCATCTGCATTCATGTGTAGTGCAAGGCCAGGCAAATAGTGCTGAAGATATATCTGTCAGTGGAGTGATGGTTTGTCTCTACAGAAATGTTCATTAAACACCAAACCATCTCAGTGTGAAGCTAAGAATCAGGGTTTTTTTACTTTTTTGAATCAAAAGTTTTATTTTGAGTCAATTTTATTTTCCTTTAGAAGGATGCCTAGAAGGACAAGTGGTATCCTGGTTCTCCTGGCTTTAGCCTGGGCCCACAGGAAACTTGGAAGCACAGAGGCTCTGCTGATGCTCTGATAGAGAGGGAGGTTCAGTACAACCTGCCTCAGTGCCCACATGAACGCCCCACCCTGCTACTTTCTTTGACTCCCAGGCACAAAGACAGAAGCCAGAAAGGCCTGAAGTTGATCCACAGGGTGTGTTTTGTCCCTGAAGACTTGCCAGATCTTTTCCAGATGTTGAGAGATAGCCAGAGAGCTTTTGCTAAAAGCCTCAGGTGTGCCTTTGGAAGGGTTTGACTGAAGCAAAGTGTGGTTTTGTGGTTGATGCCGAGAGCTATATTGCAGTCCACGAAATCAAGACCTGTCAGCAAAGCTATCATCAGGTTGTTTTGGTGGTGCTCAGGGGCTTGCTGCCCAGCTGGCAAGGGAGAAAGCCTCTTGTCTGTGTCACACGCAGCAAGTTTAGATTGCACAGGTGCAGACTTGCCCAACAAAAACACATAATCCCTTTTTTCAATATCTCAAGGTTATCTGCATACTGAGTTCCCATGTAGCATGAACTTCACTCTTGCCAATTAATGATAAATCATGCATATTTTTTAATCAAATAATTGTTTTCAATTTAGATTCTTTGTCTTCCCATGTATCTGTCCGTTGGTTCTAAGTGCCATAAGCCATGAGGGAGAGGATCCACTGGTCCTTGGTCATCGCCTGCACTATGGACTAAATGTTCATGTCCCCAAAATTTGTATGTTGAAGCTCCTCACCCCCAATGTAGAGTTGGGGACTTTGATATATATAAAATTCTCCAAACCCAACTGTAAATAAATAATCTGATTAGAAAATGAGCAAAAGCCATATAAAGACATTTCACTAACAGGATATATGAATGGCAAGTAGAGATGAGAAAAGACAGTCAACATTATTAGCTAGTAGAGGAATGCAAATTAAAACCACAATGAAATATCACTACACACCTATTAAAACCACTAAAAAAAACCCGTGACAATACAAAATGCTGGCAAAAATGCAAAAATACTAGATCTCCCAGAATAGGGTGGACATGTGAAATGACACAGCCACTTTGGAAAACAGTTTAGCAATTAAAAAAAACTAAACATATATTTACCATGCAATCCAGGAATCCTACTCCAGAGCAAATGGATGCCAGAGAAATTAAAACTTATGTCCACACAAAAATCTGTGCATTAATATTTATAGCAGCTTAACTCATAAAAACCAAAAATTGGAAACACCCCAGCTATTCTTTAATGGGTAAATGATAAAACAAACTATTGTATATTCAGCCTATGGAATGTTACTTGGCAATGAACAGGAAAAAAGTGGTGATACATGCAGCAGCTTGGATGGACGCCAGGGCATTACGCTGAGTGGAAAAAACCCCAAAGTTCACATACTGTATAATTGTTTGTATAACAATCTCAAAATAATAAAATCATAAAAAATAGAGATGAGACTAGTGTTTGTCAGCATTTAGGGACAGAGCAAGAGTCTGAAGTAGGGAGGGATTGAGTATAACTATAAAGGGGTCATAGCTCAAGGGAGATTTTTATGGTGATGGAACAGTTCTGTATTGTGGCTGTGATAGTTGGTGGCTACACGATTCCAGATGTGTGACAGAGTTGCACGTGAACCTGGTGAAATCTGAGTGAGCCAGTGGATTGCACCAATGACAGTCTTCCTCGTTTTGATATTGTGCGATAGTTACGTCAGATGTGACCAGTGGGGAAATAGAGTGAAGGGTACGTGGGACCTGATGTATTGTTGTTACAATTTTTTGTGAACCTATAGTCATTTCAAAATAAAATTAAAATAAAAAAATAAAGTTTAATTTACCCTATATCCTTGTGGAAAATGGAACTCCAGGTGGAGGAAGGGTCAGGGAAAGGAGGGAAGGGTCTTTTCCTGCTGTTCCCGAAGTTTCCAGCAACTGTATGTGTGTGTGTGGTCACCTTCTCCCTTCCTTATTCCATAGTCACCACCTTTATTTTTTACCTGCTCACTCAAAATTAGGGAATAAAGAAAGTCATTCCATCTTGGCTTATTCTATCCATTAGGCACAACAAAACTCATAGAGGAAACTGTTGGCCAACAAAATTCTACTATAAGGGGTCATTTCTCAGCTTTGCCACTGATTACATAACATAATTTTCTAATGAAATATCTTTTTTAAAAAACCTTGCCATAGTTTTCTCATCATTTAAAGGGAAATACCATTATGTGTTCTCCTTCTGCCAAGAGTCTTGCTAAGACAACTTTATAAACACGAGAGAGACAGCTGCTTTGATCCTCTTAATCCAACCCTATGTCAACATTACACGAAGGGTTGTACATGCCATATCTTACTTCTTCCTCAGGCAATCTCCATCACACAGATCAATCTTACTTTGAAGTGATAAAGTAACTCCTCCAGGTTTTGAAATAGTGGAGCTTGGACTTAAGAAATCCATATCTGAACCTTAAAACCACAGCATAGCTTATATTTCCTCCTAAGGCTGCTATGTTTTTATTGAATATTTGGTCTGTGCTATTCTCTATTCTAAATTTTTAAGTCATTGTATATAGTAAGGAAAATGTCACTGACTATGCAATTGAACATCATAATGGAGTATCTTTTATATTTTTATGTTGCCAAGGTTTTACCACCTTTCAAATAGGAATATTAATAAGGTCCCCCTAATATCAAGATAATTATAGGATCACAACAGGGAAATACTCTTTTCTACATTTGTATTATGCATGCATGTTATATTTCCAGTGGTAGATGGCCCAAGAGCATCGGTATTCGTCTCTTGTGGCTGCTGTAAAAATGACTACAAATTTAACAGCTTACAACAACACATCTGTATTCTCTTACAGCTCTGAAGGTCTGAAGGCTAGAGATGGGTTGGCAGGGCTATGTTGCTTCTGGAGACTCTAGAGGAGAATTGTTCTGTTGCCTTTTCCAGTGCCCGGCGGCTGCCCGTATTGGCTCATGGTCCTGCACCACTCCATCCTCTGTTCCTGTGGCCACATCACCGCTCTGACTCTGACCCTCCTTTCACCCTTTTTCTTTTATAGGGATCCTCATGATTACATGGGACCCACCCAGACAATGCAGGGTAATTTCCTCATCTGAAGATACTTAATCATGCCTGCAGAATCCCTTTTGCCCTGTACAGTAACATATCCACAGGTTGTGGGGATTAGAATGTAGAAATCTTTTGGGGCTATTATTCAGCCTAGCACACCCTCTAAATATTTACTTGGTGTTCTGCCCTAGAGCCTACACTTTGCACATCTGAGGAGAATAAAAAGAGAAGCATCTTCTACAGGGACACTTTCAAAGATCAAGGACAAAATGATACATCATGTCACACTGCAACATGAGTGCTACCCTTACTCTCCCTGCAGGTCTTAAAAAGATGTGTCCCGAGCCGATTTTGTGCCCCTTCACTCCCCACCCTCCTCAAGGGCTGATGATGGAAGGACTGAGGTGAGGGGCCCTTTGGAGAAGGTTGTCTGGTGCACTCTGTCACCTCCCCTCCCCAAGCAGCTGGCTGAAGCCATCTCTGAGGGGGAAGGGCAAACTGAGGAGTGAACTGCACATTGCCTGGGGAGCAAGAGCATGCATTCTGGGAGCAGGGGAGCATCCTGTGGAAGGAGCTGCAATAGAGTCGCTTGGTTTCCATGCATGAGGACTGCAAAGAGACTCTCAACATCACCCCAGAAGAAGGGGTTGGAGAACAGGAAGACCATGGTTGAGGGAGGCACTCTGAGCAACTGCAGAACAAACGTGGCCGTTGCCGAGGGATTTGCAGCTGGAGATTCCTGCCCTGGAGAAAGTGTCCTGACCGCCTGCTCATGAGAGAAACAAAATCAGCCTCGCTCACAGGGCACCTGTCCTAGTCAGGATTCTCCAGAGAAACAGGATTTGTGGACCTAGGGGAGATGTTTATTGTGAGGAATTGGCTCATATGGCTGTGGAGGCTTGGTGAATCCAGAATCTGCAGAGGGAGACGCAGGAAAGCACTTCAGTTTGAGTCAAGAATTCTCTCTTAGTTGGGGACAGGCGAGTCTTTTGCTCTATGCTGGCCTTCAATTGATTGGATGAAGCCCACCAAAGTCCGCCAACTGACAAGTTAATCTCATCCAAAACAGCCTCACAGAGGAATGTTTGCCAAACATCTAAGCACCGTGCTGGAAGCCAGTTCACACCTCACACTAACGGTCGCAGAGCCTCTGCTGGGTTACAGCTGTGTCTTTCCTGGCCCTGCCTCTCCTCTCTCTCCCTGTATACCCCAGAGGACCTACCCAGTGAAGTTTTGACAGCCAGGAGTAAGGAATGGGGAATGGGACAAGAGACCTGCTCACCCCTACAGGGGGCTTCCCAGTCTAATGCAAGGAACCTGTGGGAGCACCCAATGCTTACCTCTGACTTCTGTTCGACTTCCCCATTCTCAGTTCAAGTGCAGCTTGTATCACTCTCTAAATGTACTAAATGCCACTGCAGAGTGCTTAATTTTGTGTTGTCTTATTTCATCTCCATTTTTAAAAACAATTTTTTAAAAAAATTTCCATACTCCAAAAGCACCAATATGGAGAACTGACACTTAGGATAACTTGGAATTATAAATTTGTAACAAATACAAGTATGCTGGAAGAAAATCATTAAATAATGAAACAGTGTGTTTTTTGAGAAAAGTGGTCCTCATGGGTACTCTTGCTCGTTTTCTTTTCTTTTATTTATGTTTTGAAATGTTTCACGATAAGAATTTTAAAAAAACAAACAGTGATCCCACCACAGAGGATGTGTTCCTCTGCATGTGAGAGAATATCCAGTGAGCAGTGACCAGCTCCATATGGTGCTTATTTTTCACTTAACAAGAATTCCAGGCAGGGTGAGCAACTTGTCAAGGTGGCAGCTAGTAAGTGGTAGGAGCTAAGGTATAAACCCAGGACCCCATAGACTCTGCTCTTAACCACTCCCCTCAGTGGCTGCTGCATATGCCATAGACAGCCTCACAGCATGCTTTGCGTGTAGAAAAGTATTCAGTAATATTGATTGCTTGGCTGGTTGATTAGTCTACTGCAAATAAATATCCATATCTCCTATTTTGTAAGTACAGCGTGTCCATAATACTTATAAACAAATCACTCTTGTCTATTCACTATGTATTATGATATGTCAGAATCAATCAATAGATTTAATATGTGATGATTTAAATATGCTTTAGGGGAGGAAAACCACATAATCAGTTCTAGTGATATTAAGTTATACTCATTCGACGCACTACAATAAAGTTTCTTATTAGAGAAGTTCATGCCCCGCTTCCACCCCGCCAAAAGTATGATGATACTTTCCAGTTCTCCATCCCCTACTTCGCACAGGTCCTGTAGGTCAGTTCAAAATAGGTGAGCACCTTTCGCCATCTAGTGGAGACATATTTTTGAAAAACATTTCAAGTGAATTTCATATTGATACCCTGCAAATGCCACTTTGGGGAGACATACACAATATAAAACCAGGACCGTGGGATAACAATGGGCTCTTTCTCCCAGTAAGCCATGGCTCTAAAATCATTCTTCCAGTCTCTCCCAGATCGTTGCCCACTTTCTTCCGATGCCACGCAGCAGCTTCCTACTGAAAACACCCCCAGTGTTTCCTAGGAGATACCACGCTCCTGATCAGTTGGTCCCAAGGATTTATTTTCTTCACAATATGTCGAAGGGACTCCTGGTTAAGTCAGTACTGCTGTCTGGGTGCCTGAGGGAGAGGAGCTGCAGGGTGTGAAGGGAAATGCAAATTCGTGATGGAAGTAACCCTTTCTTAGCTACTCACCTTTGCTGTTTAGGTTAAGGGTATTTAAACGTGCTCTTCTGTGCTTTGTGGGAAGTTCAAGGGCCTCCTTGATATTTCCAAAAATTCTGTATCTAACTCTTGGTAACTCCACTCTTCTTCCTGCTGAACTCCCAATCTCAGTTCCAGCTTTCCTCCAATGGACATGATTCTACACCAAAAACCCAAATCCCCTATCCTTCCCAGCATAAGAAAAGATTGCAATTCCCCACCCACGTTGAAATTAAGCATAGCTATGTGCCTTGCTTTAGCCATTCACACGTGGTTGGAAATAACATGTC
>PVKM010042282.1:0-12882 GCA_004027735.1 Carollia perspicillata | reverse complement strand
ACATTTTTGGAAGAAATGGCAAAGTTTGCATAAGGTCTATAATTAGATTAATAGTATTCATATTAATGTTAATTTCCTGATTTAGATTATTGTGCTATGGTTATATAAGAAAGCATCTTTGTGTTTAGTAAATAAATCCTGAAATATTTAAGGGTAATAATCTCCCCCCAATCGTTCATAATAAAACAATACACATGTAGAGAAAATAATAAAGCAAATATGGTAAGTTGTTAAAATTTAGGAAATTTTGGTGACAGATGTATAGAACTCTTTGTCTTATTTTAGGTTTTTGTGAGCCAGAAATTATTTAAAAATAAAAGGGTTTCAAGTCATATTTTGACCATGTTGGTGTAGCTTTTCATTTATGGGCCTCCCATTGTGTTTCTATCACCTGTATGATCACCTTCAGAGACGCTATTAAGTCAGCTCAAAGGAGATGTAAGTTTGACATAGCTTCTTCCTCTCAATTGCTAATGTAAAGAAATAAGTAGCGGAAAGAGTCTGGAAGAATAGATAAGAGCCTATTAAAAGGAAATAAGTGAACAAATAACTGAAGGTAACCATAGAGGGTGTGTGCTATTTTATGTAATTGAACTTTCTATGACTGGCTACTCTCCATAAAGCATGACTAGCATGGGTGTGTAGGGAAAGAGACATTCCATTGATTATCTCTAGTTTTCCCTGATACAAATTGCAGTCATTTGCAAAAAATCTTGGTAGGAAAAATAAGGGGAGGCTGTGGAGTGCAGCCAGGGAGTCATGGACCAAGGTTAACAAACACATCTTAATTGCTTTCATAGGCATTGGACTATGATGATATGCATTGACACAGGAAGTAAGGGACTGAAATGATTGGGAATTATGTTTTGATCTGAAAAACTGTTGTGGGGAAGGGGTGGTTGTAGCCAAGTTTAAGAGAGCGTAAAGAAAGTGTTTTATTAGAGCAAATTATAAAAGACATTTTGGAATATGAGACTTGCCACCGATAGTAAGATTAAACATTTCATTCTGTAAATACGCTAAACACTTCTGCCTTTTCTCAAAAACACTTCAACTAAGATATAAAATTTGCAATTTGGAAAATAGACATTATCTTTTGCCATATGATTATTAGTGACATAAAAGTTCACCGTGAAGCTAAAAAAATTACAAGTTTGTTTTCTTTCAATCATAAGAAACAATTCAGAAGTCAGATTTGAAGTTTTTTTAAATTTTAATTTTGTAAGAGACTGTATTAACTGTTCCTTGACATCAAGGATAGGATCTTCCCTCACTTATTTATCCCCAGATCAGAGCATGTTTTCAGACACAGAGAAGTTGTTTGTGTTTGTTTGTTTAGTTGTATTGAATTGAATTCTACTCAGGAAAAATATAATTTTATTTGTCTATTTATAACATTTAGGAAACCATAAAAGCAGCATTTGAAGCTGCCCAATTGTATGCAGCTACATTTGAAAAGTTCCAGCTATTCTTCAGGGAAAATGAAAGTCTTGATTTACAAGCTCTTAAACTTCAGGAACCTGGTAACTTTTCTAATCTTCCTTGTTAATTATTTTTGAGAAGGACATCAAGATTTATAGTCTTCTAGGTTTGTTTGGTGGCAAATGGTGACAGAAATGGTAGCCCAAAAGGGTTTGCCTGACAAAAGGCAAGAGTTTATTCATTTCTAAGTTATTTCTGTAGAATTATTCTTTTCTTTAGCTTTACTCAGTGTTAATGTTTTATTTCAGATATTATGAGAAGCAATTTCTCCTAATGACTTTATCAGTGCTAACCCTATGTAGCCTGAATATGGGAAGGGGTTGAAAGGAATGTTTACCTCTAAAATAATGTTTACATGAGTGTTTTTTTGTCTCAGGAACTCAAGTTACTATTTATTTCTCCAATCATATTACAAGCTTGTGGGTATGAATTCTCAGTCATAAAATTAGACCCAGGGGGAAATGATTTTATTGGACTTACATTTTAAAAAGAAAAAAATTAAATCCTCACTGGAAGACAATGTTTATTGATTTTAGAAAGAAATGAGCCCTGGCTGGTGTAGCTCAGTGGATTGAGTGCAGGCCTGTGAACCAAAGAGCTGATGGTTGGATTCCTTCCTGGTCAGGACATATGCCTGGGTTGTGGGCCAGGTCCCCAGTAGGGGGCGCTCAAGAGGCAACCACACATTGATGTTTCTCTCTCTTTTTCCCTCCCTTCCCCTCTCTCTAAAAATAATTAAATAAAATCTTTTTTTAAAAGAAATGAAATGAAGAGAGGAGGGTGAAGATGGAGGGGGCAGAGAGAGAGAGAAACATCGATCGGATGTCCCCCATATGTGCCCTCACCAGGAATAGAACCAGCAACCTTTTTTGTGTACCAGACGATGCTCCAACCAAGTGAGCCACCAGGCCGGGACTAGACTCACTATCTTTTACAAAAGAAAATAATTTGTAATACCCAAATGAAATTTCAGGTAAAGAAATTCCCAGATGATTATGATAATTCAATTCATATTATTTATTGCTATTTTAAAATGTGAAACATATCACTCACATTCTTATTTTGTTCTATGAACTGTTCTTATTCCTTTAATTTCTTACACAGAAAAATGATTACTTTCATATTTGCCTTATGAACCAGCACTAATTTTTTAAATAAATTTGTATGGTTTTCTTTCAACCCATTATTTTTATTGTGTTAAAGTAAATTAGACATCCCATCACTAAATTAACTACTTCAACATGCATCTCTAATAAGCATATTCCTATAGAAGAGCCAAAATAATATCATACCTTAAAAAATAACAATTTTTTAATATCAACATCTAGTCCATATTCAGAATCCCTCAAATAAAGCAGTTTGCAGCTGGTTTGACCCAGATTCCAGCCTAAGAGCAAACATTGTATTCAGTCGTTAAGTCCCTGAGACTTAGTGTGTGTGGAACTGAAATGAACTGAGAGACACGATGCCTTGCGTGCTACAGTATGGCACCATGGTGGCAGCAAGGTACAGAGCCTGGCATTTTAGCACAAAAAGTGACTGACCCAAATAACCGATTCTAGTCACTTAGATCTTGTACTCACAGCCTTGCGCCCAAGGCCTCCTAGTCTCCAGCTACCACATTCCTCATACTGAGTAACTTTAATCCCTCATCAAGCTTCCCTCAGGATGAGATCGCCAGACTTCCAGGTTTCCCTTAACCTAGCCTGCCCTGGGTTATCAGTCCTGCCCCAATCCTGGAACCAGAGCCTCACAGGTGTTAACTGTCCGGTGGCTGGGACTTCAGAGCACATGGGCCTGGGCTCCTAAATGCTGCACCCCCCCCCCGCTCTTGGAATTCTCTGGCACTTGCTAAACCTCTAAACCCAGCTGTTTGCTAGAGGTTAACAGAAGGTAGCTTCGCCCCTTGGCTGCCGTGCCTTACCTATCATAATATTCTCTCAAAATTATAATATTCCTTGAACATATTATAGATAATTAATAAATGTCTGTGTAACTGACCTTTGAGACAGAGTGTCCCCTGACCTGTCCCAGAAGGTGATCAGGGGACAGGTTCTGGCTTCCTGACATGATCAGCTATCTCTTACCACTAAATTCCTATAAAAGTCAGTGTTTACTAATAATTTCTGTACTTTCTGAGCACTATAAGTTGACAGAGACTGTGCTAAGTGACTCTCAGGTATCTCATCTAATCCTTACTGTTCTATGAGGAATCACTATTCTCATCTTACAAATAAAGTAATGGAGATACATAGAGATACGGATACTGCAAAATTATGCAGCTATTAAGTGGTTTAGAAACACTTTTCTCTGACTTGAAAGCTTGTGTGCTTAACCACTATGCACACTACCTCTCAACCTCAAAAAGAGACAGAAAATAAATTTTATTTCTCTTCTATCAGCTTGCTCTTTTGCTTCTCTTTGGCTGTGTCACTAAGGCCAAAGAGAAACGTGGTTATTAGATCAATAACCTTGTTGGTCTCTATTTATTTATGTATAAAATGAGAGTATTGAACCAAATCGGTGTTTTCCAAACTGGTGTTCCTTGGAACACTATCAGAAAGTATAATTATGTGATATCATGTAAAAAGATCCTGTGTTCAGATAAATTGGAAAATACTAGGCTACGTAACATTATACAGGTTTCCTTACCAGAGGACTTCTCAGATTATTTGATAGCCTTATTTTGTCAGTTCTGAAAAAAAAAAACCACCTATCAAAACCTTCTGAAGTGAGGAGGGTAGGTAACTGTCCTTTTTTCTATTATGAAGAAGCTGAAGCTCAGGAAAATTAAGTGACTAACCCAAAGCCACATGTGGATTAAAGACCGACCCTAGGTCTTCAAGCACCCTGCCTGCTGTGTTCCTTATATTATGTCAAACTCCCCCTTTGTTCAGGAGAGGAGATGACATGCCTAAAGGCAGGAATCAACACCCTGTTCTCTCTGTGGTGGTGGAGGGTTGCAGAAGGCACTGAGGAGATCCATCTGACCCACATGGAGGAAGTAATTGGAAATAAAGTTAGCTCACTTTGAGAGGGTACAGGATTTTGAAAGACAAGCGAAGTAGTTTAGTACTGCATGTGTGTTAGCTGTTTTTGACCAGTAGCATGATGAAAGCGTATTCAAGAATAATCAGGCTTCCACTGCTTTCAGGCAGATTGGAGAAGGGAGACAATGGAGGTGGGAAAGTCTCAAAATGCAGCTGCAGCGTGTGGCAGATGCAAACCGACAAGGCCTTGACCATGACATGGAGCAGGCAGGGGTGGCAGAGAGGTGGTGGGAAGAAGAACGGAGATAACTAAGCTATGCCTGATCTCGTGTGTCTCAAACTTTTATTGTTAATATCCTCAAAACGCTTTCCTTTGTGGTACCATCTGGGAAAAGCCTTAGATTAAGCCCAATTTCAAACCAATCTGACTCTAGAATGGACTAGAATCTAGTCCATTCCAGACTAGATCTTTAATGCCCTTTTGAGTTACCTCCTTAATAGAGGAGTTGGAAACGTATTTACATATTTAATTTTATTTAAAAACCTATTTCATTATTATATATTAGTTTTCATTACAAGAATAAAATATAAAGAACTATGAATTAACACTTTAAAATTATACAAGGTACCATACATATGAATAACATTATAAATATATCTATAAATTTGTTAATGTAATAATTAACATATTTCATAATAATCCTTCAAGATCTAATACAATGTACTTTATCCTTTATGTGAATTATTTTATGTAGATGTTCAGTTCTTTAGTGAACAACTGGAAAAATACCACAAGCAGCACAAGGACGCTATGGCCCTGAGACCCACCCGAAACGTAGGACTGCTGCTCATTGACACTAAGATGCTAAAAGAAAAACTAATTCCATCACCCTTGCGATGCTTGGAGGTAACTATGAACTGGGAACAGTTTTCACTATGGGCTCTACAATCGTTTTATGACTTTTCTACTGCAAAAAACTATCTTTATTTTCTAGTGTTGCAAATACTTAAAATTAATAGTAAGTCTACTGGGCATTCTCAGTTTTAGAACAAGTCCCATATTCTCCTTTCTGTTCCAAGCACAGTTAGCTTTCAGATGAGGAAAGGGAGGAGCCTGCCAGCCTCAGACTAGCCTCTTACTCTCCCTCCTTTTTCCTTTGTTGGAGTATTTCAAGCCTCTTTGATGTTGTAGTGGGAACGCTACTTAATTCTAGGATGCTCAGATCAAGTTTTGGAGAGCATTTCCTGGTCTGACACTGTCCTAAAGATCTGACTGCATTTTGGTAATTTGCAAGCTGTAGTTCACAAGGTCAACCTACCAGCCTACCACCTGTTCTGGACAGTTTATTAGAACACAGCCAGGTCAATGTGCATGTGTGTACTGTGGCCTGTGGCTGCTTTCTCACTACAAGGACGAAGTTGAGTGGTTGTGACAGGGACTGTATGTCCTGCAAATCTAAAATATCTACTATTTGGCCCTTACAGAAAACTTCTGAACTCTGTATAAAAGACTTCAGACCTGAGCGCTAGTTCTGTCATTGTAATTAGTTGTATGACGTTGGGCTTTCTTCTAAAGCTTCACTTCTTCATCTGTTAAAGGGCAAAATATATAATTGGAGCAAAACTGATTCAATTTCAACAGTCTGAACACAACTATATATGAAGCCAAAGAAAACTGACCTCCAACTGGCTTAAGCAATCAATAAATTTGTAGGCTGTGCATCTAAAACTCAGGGCGCATGGGCATCAGGGAGGTTTGATCGAGTTACTCAGTTGTGGTAGCAAGAACCCACTTCTTTCCCTTCTCTTCACTGAGCCTCCTGATGTGCCAGCTTCACCATAATGCTAGTATCCCTTACATTTCCAAAATGGCTGGGGAAAACTCCATAAGCTGATTATTTCCTTGTTTATGTACAGAGAGAAAAAGAAAGAGAGATTGGGATTCTGAGCATACATTTCTCTCAGCCCTAAACAGTAGTAGTACTGGACCTCTTTCTAACTGAATCAGCTAAGGTCAGATGTCCACCCTTATCTATTCACGTTGACCAAAGGAAGCCAGCCTCGTATTTGCCTAGTGATCAACCAGACTACACCTTTGCTTCTGAAGGAGAAATCAATCAATTTCCCCCCAAGTACATGGCTACCACCCAACAGGAAAGGAGTAGAATTGATGCTGAGGAGGACACCACAATGCCCACTCCATAGGGCAAAGTAATAGGAAGGGTGCTAACAAGACATCGGAGAATTTAGGCAAACTTTTAAATAAGCTGTGCAATCTAGTTTGTTCTGGGAATGGTCTTCACAACCTGATCTTCCTGCTGGTTCATTCAACTAGCAAGGATTTCATGTGAAAAAAAAAAATGTCCCTTTATACACACTGCTTCATCCAGTACTTGCTGATTTAACAGATGTTCAGTTAAGACTTATCTAAAATGTATAATAAAATGACAATATATTCAAGAAGTTCGGGTTAATTTTTCTTTGTCTTTCCTAGGTGCTAAATTATATGCTTCCTTGTCAAAGCAAGAAAAAAGTGGATGCCA
Source organism: Carollia perspicillata (assembly GCA_004027735.1). NCBI lineage: Eukaryota > Metazoa > Chordata > Mammalia > Chiroptera > Phyllostomidae > Carollia > Carollia perspicillata. Next base: position 5,867 of record PVKM010042282.1, on the reverse strand, counting down.
TTATCTCTGAGGCACAAGATGCAGAATATAAACTTGAATTTGTTCCAACAACCACCATAGAATATGTTAACAGCTTAATATTTCTTGACGAAATTCAGGAAAGGGTGAGTTGATTCATGTAACTCAGTATTGCCGATCTTGTGGTAGATAATGAAGACACAGTAAAAAACTGAGGGGTTGAAGGTCAAGGCACACTGCAAAACTATCAGAAACACTTCCACAGAAAGTGAGCGGACGTGCTACATCACAGCGATGATGGCGGCTAACGATGATGAGTCTCGTACTACTAGTCAGGCATTGTACCACACTTTTACATACGTTACATTTTAAATTCTCACAAAAACTCAAGACGTATAGATAATCTTTACTCCGTAGATGAGGAAACAAGGACTGAAATAGGTTACATTGTCCTAGATCAAAGAACTTGTATGTGGTAGATCTAGAACTACATTTGGTTCTCAGACTGCAAAGCCAATGCTCTCAATCAGTTTACTGCAATTCTTATTTGTGATAAATGCTAATAGAATTGTGATCTAAATGTCAATCACAATGGAAGTCTCGACCCTTAAACTGTATCTGCGTAATATTCAGGAACCTTACTGTTAGAAATGGAAAAAACCCTTATGGGGGTGGGGTGGGGAGACAACAGTAGATGTGGGCACTCAAATGATGCAATGATGGGGTCCTCTCCCTCCCTCTCTCTCTCTCTCTCTCTCATCACACACACACACACACACACACACACACACACACACACACAGTCCTTTGTCTCCCATATATTTTTTCTCTCTAGAAACATGATTTCCTTCTCTCAGGCTCTTCCTTCCCTATGGCAGGCAATCTAGCATTAATTTCATTAGTAAGTTTTTCACAAACTTTCATTCGTTCACTTGGCATTTGAAAGAGGAGAAATTATTTTCTAAAAATTAAAGATATATTTAAATATTTAAAAAAATAAATTGAGTGAAATGTCATTAACAATTGAGTAGTGTTATACATTATTAACAGAATTAGTAAAGGCTATTTCATATGCCAATAAAAGTTATAATTTTGTTTCTCATTTCAAGAAATAGCACCTTCTCAAATAGCAGGTGATTGTGGTTTCCCCTCAGGTTTACTCATACATCATCCCAAGAGTCTAAAGGTGCCAAGCACTTATTATTACTTTTAGTCATTACGCCTCTGTACTCAAATAACCAAAACCCAGTTGAGCTAGCTTAGGCCAAAACAGGGATCCTTACTGAAGGACTGAAGGACATTTCATGGACTCACCGCCCTTGCCCTCCACATGCATCCGGAGTGTAAGCAGGCTGAGGAACTTAGCACAAGCAGGCATGAGAAAGCTTAGGGAACCTAGGTAGTTGTCTCCACCTCACCTCTCTGCATCTCTCTGGGGGTCTGCTTATCTCCTGCAAATAGGTCGTTCCTTCTTCTTCATCCCCTGGCAGCAAATATGGCTACCAGCAACTCCCAAGCTTCATGTTGCAAGTCTAGCTAGCCACTGAGTCAGAAAGAAAAGCTCTCCCTTCTATGTACCCCCATTCTGTTGTATGAACTATGACATGAAGGTAAGATCACATTGCAGAGGGTAGACTGCTCTCACTCTGTGGTTCCAGAACAGGACAGTTGATGAGCCACACAGAAAACTCAGACTGTGTCCCATCTCCGCCAGGCTGTTTCTGCATTGCTAGGTGGTGTGTTGAGGAAGCAGCTTCCCTTAGGGAGATGCTCTGCACACAAGCAGCTTCTTTTGGAACCTCCCTCATTTGTTCAGAAAATGCAGTGGCTTGCATTTAGTGGACTGCAAGAATTACAACAATGAGTGTATCTGCTTTGGAGGAGATCAGAGTCCAGAATGAAAGCAGACAGTTATTATGCAGTGGACATAGGTACAAGGTCTTGCTTTAGGACTGGGGGGTTTGCCCTACACTCTGTGGAGGATGGGGTATGTATGCTATGTCCTAAAGCACATCTATTCAGAAGGCATTCCAAGAAGTGGGGGAAGTGTGCAATGACCTGAGGCAGCATGACAGGAGCAGCATGTGGCTATGGAGAAAGGTAGTGTTAGGTATTATGTAGCTAAAGCAGTATTTTCAAGGATAGGAGAGAAGAAAGGGATTCTGGAGGCATTAAGTAAGTAGAATTGAAAGGACTTAGTGGACAACCAAATGAGGGAACAGCAAGAGAAGTCCGAGATAACTTCTTGGTATCTCTCTACAGTGAATGGGTAGATAGTGGTATTATTAATCCCTATGGGTAGGGGAAGGCTTCATAATCATTGCATTGCCAGGCCATTTTTTTTAGAGTCAAAGAGGCACTATCAATGACTCTTCCAGGACAAGTGAACACCAGGGCACTCTCAGAGAAACCTGGACATATGCTTACCCTGAGTACAGGAAGCACAGGAAGAGGAAGAGATAGATCTTGATGAACAGGGACTTAGTTCTATGTATAACTTGTTTAAGATGGTAGACACTTGGTTGAAAAGTAACAAAAACTGACTTGGTTATCTTAGAAAAGGAGAAGGTTTATTCTAAGGTGGCAAGGTTGTCTTCTGGAATTTAAAGAGCCTAGCCTTTAGAAAGGACTGAAACTGGGGATTAAATCAGTCTAGGGAAACCAAAAGGACATCTCTTTCCATCTCTCCTCGCTGTTCCTCTGCAGAACAGTGTTTCTCGAAGGGTAGTCACCAAACCAGCAGCTGCAGTAGCAATGGAGAGCTTGATAGAAATGCATATTCCTTGGCGCTGCCTTAGACCGCCACATCAGAAACTTGGGGGTCAGAAAACACAGCAATCTGTGTTTTAACAAGCTTTCCGAGGTGACTGTGATGCACGCCAAAGGGGGAGAACCGTTTCTCTAAAAGCCTCTCTGCAGTTATCTTCTCATATTAAGGACCTGCTTTCTGTTTCCACGTGAAAGCAAATAGCCTCTGCCAACAGCTGCAGTCTGACTCTTCCTCTGTTGAAGAGAGAGGCTGGACTGCTCTGGGTTTGCTGGCTCCCAGTCTGATGCTGCTTGGTTCAGTCTGTGGCCAGGAGGTTAGGTCACATTGTATGGATGTGCCTGCTCTACCTATAACCATGTGGCAGAGTTGGGGAGAGAAGGGTTCCCCAAAATGGAAGAGTTCCTTGCCAGAAAACTAGGAGAGACACTGTTCACTGAAGGTAGGACATCAAAGTGAAGATGTTTAGCAGTCAGTTGGAGGCAGTAGAAGTAAGTGTTGAAGGACAGTGGTAGGGCCCCTAGGTCGGAGTTCTGACTCTGTGCAGGCAGGGTCAGGGCCTGTGCACCTCACAGTTCAGCACGCATGCCTGTGGGCTCTGGTACTACAACCGAGTGTCCTCACAGCACGTGTGATCTCTCTGAAAACCTTAAATATTGGCGCTATTTATTGCTACTAGACAACAAAGGAGAAGGGCGGAAAATAAAAATTTATAAGAATAATGCTAATTATACTCAGCTCTGAACAACTTACCTCATGGGCCTGATTACCTGTATCGTAACCATGACAGTAGAGATGGCCCAGCAGCCTTCAACCAGTTTTTAAATTATTATTATTATTGATTTGAGAGGGGGGAGCGTCGACTTGTTGTTCCACTTATTTATGCATTCATTGGTTGATTCCTGTATGTGCCCTCATCAGGGATAACCCACAACCATGGTAAATTGGGATTAAACTCTAACCAGCTGAGCTACTCAGGCAGGGCTGGCTTCAGCCACTTGAACGCACTCCTCCTGTGCTGGCTCTGCATAGCGTGATGTCCGTGCTGCACAAAGGCTACCTCCTATCAGACAAAACCTAAAGAGAATAACAGGACTCGAAAATGTTTCTATTTAGATTGAAAGCCTTGAAGACGAAGGGAATGTGGTGATTCAAATGTACAAGCTCATTGAACAGTATCAGGTCCCCACACCGCCTGAAGACTTCGCTGTTTTTGCTACTCTGAAGCCGTCCATCGTCGCTGTTCGGAATGCTATCGATAAGTCCGTAGGTGACAGAGAAGCAAGCATTAAGCAGTTTTGTGTGCAGTTGGGTAAAGACCTTGAAGATCTGACCAACGAAGTGAATGAAATAAAGCTGCTAGCGCAGGTAAGTTAAGGACAAATTTTTTTAAATGACATGTTCAGCTTGACTACTACATTTTGATTGAGCTATTTAGGGAGCTTATTTAATTTTAATCTGATTTAACTTTTGTTTTATATGGCTGTATTCTGTCTAGCTAACAAGGTCTTTGAGCTTCTATTTAAAATCAAAGGTGTTTCTGAACTCTCTTCACAGTACTGAATAAATTCCAAACCATCGTGAGTAAAGTATATATGTAATAGTTAATTTTATTTCCCCTGGCTTGGATTTATTATTCTCAAATAAGTGTTTTTGCAACTTGTTAGCATATTCTATAGCTATTGTCACAGTGGGGTGGTTTTTTTTAACCACATATTAGAAAATTTCTATTTAGGAAGAGGCAGAGTTTAAAGTAATAATGATGGTAAAGAATATTTGGTTAACTTGCACTAATTTTACTTACATCAAGGGGAATTTTTTAATAATTTAAAATAGAAATCTGGGTGATTCTCAATTGAAGCATATATGTGAAAATCTGATTTTGTAATGATCCACGGTTTTATTAACATTGACTAAAACTTATCACAGAGGTATAAAACCATATAAACTTATAATCAAATCAGAATAATTGGGAAATGGTCAATGTTCATCAACAAAGTATTAATAAAACGTGTTAGGGGTACATCTACTCAAAGGAATACAATACAAAATTAGAGATTACAATATACATTTATATGTATTGACATGGGAATGAAAAAGTAGCTGCTATTTATTGTCTACTTAATATATATCATGTACTAAAGTATTTTTATATTTTCACATAGAGAAAACTGTACATAACTGTAATAGCCACACAACTCAATGAGTTATCAGAAAGTGAACACATCCGTGTATCCACTGCTCGTGTCAGGAACTATAACATTACTCATTCCCTAGTGTCCCTTGTTATCACTAACCCTTTCTTCCTCTCCAAAGCCACCCACTACCCTGAATTCTAATGCTATAAAATAGCTTTGCCTGTTTATGAACTTCAATTAAATAGAATCATACAACCCTGGCTGGTGTGGCTCAGCAGATTGAGTGCTGGCCTGAGAACCAAAGGGTCACTGGTTCAATACCCAGTCAGGGCACATGCCTGGGTTGTGGGGCCATGTCCCCTGTGGGGAGCACACCAGAGGCAACCATACATTGATGTTTCTCTCTCTCTTTCTCCCTCCCTTCCCCTCTCTAAAAATAAATTTAAAAATTGTTTTAAAAAACAATTCAAAAATAGAATCATACAGCAGTATGTCCTTTATTTGATTTTGTTTCATTCCTGAGATTCATCCATGTTGCTGTGTGTGGATGCAACTTATTATCCACATTCATTGCTATGTAGTATTTCATCATATACCTCAATCTAATTATTCATTCCACAGTTGATGGACATTGGATTGCTTACAGTTTTTAACAATAGTAAATAATGCTTCCAGGGACATTCTTATATATATTTGCATGTCTTAACTCATTTAATCTTCAGAACACCTGTAAGGTTTTACTATTCACATTTTATAGAGAAGGAAACCAAGACACAAGGAGGTTAAGTAACTTGCCTAGGGTCACACAAATAATAAATGGAGGAACCAGAATTTAAGCTTAGGCAGTCTGCTCCCAGTGGTTAATAGTCTGCTATTAGCTCCTTACTATACTGTTTCCCATACAGAGCAGACAATAAAAAGTATGCATTCGTACTTTTCATACTTAGTCTTTGTTTGGAAACAATACATATGTATGTGGATAGATTGCTAGAGAGAGCAAAAGC
>PVKM010042281.1:0-12867 GCA_004027735.1 Carollia perspicillata | reverse complement strand
GGAAATGAGGCCTAAGGGGAGATGTCCCTGGGATTTCCCTCCTTGCCCAAGGTGTCTCAGAGTCACCTTCAGCCTGGCTCCTGTCCTTCTGCTCAGACAGCTCCCCCAGGCAGAGGTCCTGCAGCCCCCCACTCCTGTCCTAACCTCCTACAGGAAGCCCTTCTGAAGCAACCTCCACCAAATCCAGCAGGGTCCAGTCAGCCAGCCCCCACGACGCACAGCTGCTTGCGCCCTCTGGGAGCTAGTCCTGTGGAGACGGTAAGTGCCATCCACGCCTATTCTTTCTCTAGGGCAGAACTGAGCTTGCGGAAAGCAGCCTGGCAGACGAGGAGAGCGAGGAGGCCCAGGGCCTAAATTCTGGAGCCAAAGCCCTGAGTCTGAACCCCATCCATGCTACTTCCGGGCTCTGTGGCCCCTGGAAAGTGACTGAACCTTTCTGAGCCTTGGTGTTTGTTTGTTTTTTAATCCATAAGATGGGGAGACTGCTTTCTACGTTGCAGGCTGGTGTGAGCATTGGGTGAGATAAAGAACAGTGAGCGTGTGCAGTCTGGCAGGCAGCAGACTCCCACTGCAGGAAAGCTGTGTGCTCTGCTGAATGAAGGACTGAAGGACCGGAGTCCCAGGATGCGGGGGGCCAGGTGGGGTGCCAAGGGGATGAATGACCCAGGTGGGTCTTGTGGGTGCCCAGAGACCAGCCTGAGCCACCTCTTTCACTTTCACGTCCCCAGGATGACGGGTCCAGACGCCAAGCTGGCCTCTGCTAGCCTTCCTCTTCCGGCCTGCCGGTCTCTTTTCTTGGGAAAGGCTGTTTGGCGAGGTTACTAAAGGAGTTAGCTATGCACTGATGAGGGGCCACCCCTGTGCCCAGAGAAAGGTGGCTGCTTCCCGACTGGCGGCCAGACCTGGCTGGCCTTTTCCTGAGCAGTCGGCCCGGTTTCTAGGTGGAAGGGGAGCATGCTCTTTTCTGGGGGGAGGGATTTGGTAGAGTGGGATGGTGGGGAAGCCTCAAGGGGCTGAGCTTACCGGGAGACCCCTCAGCACAGCCCTGCACCCTGGCCTGGCAGCCACACTCAAGCAGGTCTTCCCACCTGGGCTGCCCGTGTGCTGAGATGGATGCGCCCCCGGACAGGGCAGGAGAGGGGCTACCTCGTCTATTCCTTTGACCAGAAAAGGGTGGTAAGGGAACCCTGAGAGAGGGGCGTATGCTGCTGGACATGCAGGAGAAACTTTCATTGTGGGGTCTGGGCCTGGTTTTGGGGGTCAAGTCCTAGACTGGGGAAGTCATCAGGGAGAACCCAAAACTGGCCAACCCACTGAAAGCTGCCTCATTCTGGCCTCTCCTCCTGTGAGGGCCATGTCTCTGCAGTGCCAGAAGGAGAATGTCATTCAGCCAGGCTGGCTGACGGGCCACGGCCCAGCCCTTTCCAGGAGGCAGAGGCCCAGAAAGAGCAGTAGTGTCGCCTGTCGCGGCAGCCAGCTCTGCTCGCTGGGCCTCCAGAAGAGCCCACACTTCACAACAGCCCAGGGACAAAGGGAAGAGAAGGCAACGCTGGGGCAGCCTGGCCAGCACCCCCACCCCAGGTAGGGAAGAGAGACCGCCCCCAGCTTCAAGAAAAAATGCTCAGGCCGGGAAGCTAGACCCTCTCTGTCCAGGCTGAGCACAATCTCCAGTTGTTAGGCCAACGTCAAAGCCCTCTTGGATTGACTCTGATTAGGGCTTCCGAGTTAGGGCTTCGCACTGTGGACATGGTAGCCCCTCTCCTGCCCTGTCTGGGGGCGCATCCATCTCAGCACATGGGCAGCCCAGGTGGGAAGACCTGCTTGAGTGTGGCTGCCAGGCCAGCGTGCAGGGCTGTGCTGAGGGGTCTCCCGGTAAGCTCAGCCCCTTGAGGCTTCCCCACCATCCCACTCTACCAAATCCCTCCCCGCAGAAGAGAGCATGCTCCCCACTGTGGACACAGTTAGGGCTGCCCACTGCGGAAGGATGGGAAGGGCAGAAACTGAGAGAGAGACAGAGAGAAGAGGGAAGAGGAAGGAGCAAGAGGATAAATAACCCGGCTGACGGGCTGGGGGCCTTAGTCTCTCCAGGAGGGGGCTGCGCCTGGCCGAGGGTGGCAGGAAGTGATGGGCACTCCCAGGCCATTGCTGTCCCCAGGGTGACTAGGCCACAATGGCCTCCTTAATGAGAGAGGATAATGAGCTCATTAGGGCCAGAGGAGACCAGCTGCACACAATTATGACGTGAATAAAGTCTTCCGAGGTCGCAGCTTAGCCTAGGACAAAGAAGCTGGTGGGGGCTGAGGACCCTGCTCCCCATCCCTCTGAAGTCACACCCCCCACTTTGTCCTTTGAGGTGCTGTCCTCCATGAAGCCTTCCCGACTTCCCGTACCCTCCTGACCCTGCTCACCCCGGGATTCAGCCCATAGGCGCTTCTTAGCCCCTCCTCCAAAGAGAGACCTCAGTTCTATCCTGGCTTCAGCTTATACTAGCTGGTGGCCTGGGACAGTCACTGGCCCTCCTCGAGCCTCTGTCATACCTGTCATAGGAGGACAGGATGATCTGCCTACAGAGTTGCCTGGCATCGGGGACGATGGTGCTCTCAATAACCAAGTATTCACTGAGCCCATGGTGCATGCCAGGCAAGGGGACACCACGGAGGACACACAGTCAGGACTCAGGTGCCCCGTCCCCATTGCCCTGCAGGGGGAGCCGCTTCCACCCACAGCCCTGGGTTCCGACCCAGAGAGTATCGAGCAGGATGAGAGCCCGAGTCTGGGGTTTGGGAGAACTCAGCAGCCTTTAGGTGACTTCCCCGCCTCGCCTTTTCTCTCCCTCCAGGCCTTCCTCCACGTCCTCCGTGGAGTACTACTTTGGCCCAGGCCTCTGAGGAGGGCTTGGCGTCTAAAAGTGGGGGTGGAGGCCAGGGGGCTGGAGGAGAAGAGATGGAGCTGGGACATGTAGAGGCACAGTCCCAGGCCTCGAACACCTGCCTCCCTGCGTGAGGTTTGCCTTGCCCTGGCTCAGGCTTTGGCCCCTTGGGACGCAATACGTCCAGCTATTCCCACGTTCTTTCCTCGGAGTGGTCTGGAGGAGAAGATGGGGTGAGAATCTGTGAGCACCAGAGGGCGGAGGAGGGAGATGCTGAGGAGGAAGGAGGCTGAAGGGGGCCTGGCCACGTACATGTCATCAGTGCTGCCCACCTGGCCACACCGCATACCTGGCCCAAGACTGGGCCCTAAAGGACTGCTTTTGCCCTGGACCCAGTTTGACCCCGTTCCCACGACCTTGGGGCAGATCCGAGGCCTCCACCTGAGAGGGCTCAGAAACACTGGAATTGTAGGCGGCCCGTGGCATGCTGTGCCTTTAAGAACAACGAAAGGCGGCCCACCCTCGGCCAGGCCTCCCCTGGTCAGGAGGCTCTGTCACCGAGCTTCTTGCCAAGACACACTCCAGCTCACAGCATGTGGCCTCCATGGTCCAAAGCAAACAGGAGTGGGTGAGAGGCTCCCCCGTCTCTCCCGATACACCCCCACAGTCCTCGACCTTCCTGCCTGACCCGTTCTTCTGGTCCCACCTCTGGCACCTGCCCTGCTCCCTGTCACTCACGGCCTCCCCTTCCCCCAGATGGTGCTCTCAGGCCACCAGGGCCCCAGAACCTCCCCTGGGCGCCTGAGGCCTGGATTCCAAGACCATTAGCACAGGCTGCTATGTCACAGTTTGGAAGGCTCTGTGGAGTCCATGGCAAGAAGACAGCGAGAACTGGGCTGCTGCCACCCCTCCCCCTCCCCTGCTCCGGCCTGCCCACCGCACTGGACAGGCCCAGAAGCCCAGTGCAGGGCCTGAGCAGGCTGAGGCCATGGGTGAGGCACCCAGGAGAAGGGGCACGTGATAAAACAACAGGTTGAAGAGAATTATGGTTTTAAGCAAGGGCTCTGGAGCCAGGGTGCCTGGGTTTAAATCCCAGCTCTGCTACTTACTAGATGCATGAATTTGGGCAACGGCCTTAATTTCCTCACCTATAAAGTGGACCTAGAGTAGTAACTGCCTCACAGAGCGTTTGTGGGTAGGTGAGTTAATCCAGGAAGTGTTCATAACAGTGCCTGGCTCCTAGCGAGGAGCACTGAAGAGCTATTGTTAAAGTTTGAGAGCACACCACAGTTATTTGAAAGAAGGAGCCAACACCCCGGAGCCGCCCAGTGACTGGGGCCAGGGCTGGACAAGTAGGTTTTAGGTGCCTGGAGTCTCAGGGAGACAGAGCCTCTTGGTGTCACTGTCATTCAGCCTTGACCTTGGAAGGTCTCTACTGCAAACTGTGGGTCTGGTTCTGTGCCCACCACAGGTGGGTGTCGGGGGCAGGGTGCAGTCGAGAATACAAGATGGCACAAGGCCTGTCAGGAAGTGCAGGGTAAGGTGACCCCGACCGCCCCAGGCTGCAGACACAGTGGTTGTTGATGTGACGTTTGCTGAAGGAACTGCCGACGTGGAAGATGAAACTGAGTGGTCAGGTCAGGGAAGAATTCTCAGAGGAGAGGAGACCTGCACTGAACCTCAGGTCCAACCTACAGGGGAGGGAAGCAGAGGGGAGGGGAGCGGGGAGGACAGTCTGGCGGAAGGGCCAGGACAGGTGGAGCGGTGGGAGCACATGTGGCTCGACCCAGTAATGCTCATGATGCTTCGTGGCGGGGACACTTCCAGATGAAAGCGAGGGGCCACTCACCTTCAACGTCACTATTCTCCACCCACCCCATTAGAGGGCAGAGCGGAGGGGCGTGAGCCTGTGGCCACAGATTCCTTACCAGTAGGTGGCTCAGGAGGGAGAGAAGATGCGAAATGGTATTTTCAAACACGACTGTAAAAGATGCAAACGGTGGGTGAGACGTGGGAAGACGGACGGGGTTGATGGGGGGCAGGTGATGGGGCTTGTGAAAGAAGAACGGAGACAAGGAGGGCTGAGCCTCCAGGAAGCACATCAGGAAGGTCAAAGTCCCATAAAGCGGACCCCTGAAACAATGCCCAGGGTAACAAAGGGGCATTTTCCCTGGTGTTCTGGGCAAAAGGAAGAGGTAAGTTGGCAAACACCACAAGGGCTGTGCTGCGAGGCCGACTACGGGGAAGGGGTCTGCTGGACCCCCGTTCGGGGCTGGAGGCTCGCTCTCAGAAGAGGGTGGTCAGGCTGGAGCATGCCTGCCGGGAAGGTGGCAGCAAAGAGCCCCAGGGCAGAGGCGGAGGGAGCATCGATGGGCCCCTCACAGGCTCTCATCGGCCGGCAGACCGTGCGAAAAGGTCTGAAGAGCACCTGACAACAGCCTGCGGGGCCGGGAGGCACGGACAGGAGCAAGGCCAGAGGACTCAGAACGGGCAGAGGTTCCAGCTTTCAAAGAAGGTGGATTCCAGCCCTGGCTGGCGTAGCTCAGTGGGCCTTTGAACCAAATAACTGTGGTTCGATTCCCAGTCAGCACACATGCCTGGGTTGCAGGCCAGTTCCCAGCAGGGGACGCACGAGAGGTAACCATACATTGATATTTCTCTCCCTCGCTCCTGCCCTTCCCCTCTACAGATAAATAAATAAAATCTTAAAAAAAAAAAAAAAAGGAGGCGGATTCCAGAGTAGAGACCAGCAACCTCAATGCTGGTCCGGATCACGTGACACGGGGGCTCCCTAGGGAAGGCGGGAGAGGCACGGCCTTGCTGGACAGAAAGACTCTACAGGAAGGAAGGGGCCAGGCCACACTGGATGCCGATAAGGAGCAAATGCTGGTGGTCCGGGATGTGCCCATGGACGACTCACTGGTTACAACCTAGAGCAGGGGTCCTACCCGGGACCAGCCCGGTGGGTGTTCTAATCAGCCCCAGGATGAGGACAGCGGTGTCGTGGGGAGACGCCATCTCATTTGGCAAAAGCGGTGCCAGGATCAGGGGCCAAAAGAGAAGGTCTGAACAGATGGTAATGACAGGTCCGATCCAACCACAGAAAGCAGTGAATGGGAGAGGAAAGGACGTGGCCTAGCACAGAGATCTCAGGATTTACTGTCCAAACTTTCTGGAAATACCAGGTACCACTGGGGCATGTCCTGGGCAATCAATCGGGTGGTATGGGCCACCCTACCTGGCAGCAAGGATGAGAGGGCTCCTGGAGTGTGGGGGACTGAAAGCCCAGCAAGCAGTCCCCGAGTCTATGAGGTCTAGGCTGCTTCAGGAAATGCCTGCCCTGGGCAACTCACGCAAGGTACCTGGCGGCTAAGAAGGGGCAGCCCGGGTCTGTCTCCCGGACCCACAGCCACACAGCTTCCCTGAAAAATGGCTCCAGCTGCCTGTACCTCTGCCGAAAGAGACCAACACCGCCCGCTCCTTCTGTTAGGTCCCCAAATTTCCACCTGACAGAGGGGTCGGGAAACCAGTTCCTTCACCGGCTTCTCCTCCGTCCCAAAGCAAACCCGATTCCCCCCACTTGCCTACTCCTCCAAGGGCAGGGGGCTGGCAGGTGGTTTCGGGCGCCCTCTCCGGGCTGCCTCCCCCTCCCCCTCTCTGAGCCGGCGAGGCAGTGGCCCCCGGGCTGACAGTTTTCTGGCACAGTTTGTTCCCCAAGAGCTTTGCCAGGAGAGAGTGACTTTGGATCAGCATTTCTCAAACCTCAGCTATTTCCACACCACGCACGACTTTTGCCATATCCTTCAACTACGTACGCTGTGGTTCACATAGTAAATACATATTTAAAGCAATCCACTTTTTTTTCTTAACTTCAAGAAAATAATTTGTTTAGGAAACTCCAGATTGCCACCGTGAATAAACAGCCAGGACCACTGGCCCCAACCATAAAATTATAGAGAACAAAGCATCGGAGTCCGTTTGAGCTGTGCCATGGGAGAGCCGTGCCTGCAGGCAGCTCCCTCTTTGCGGCAAAGGGAGGTTCGTTTAGAGAGGGGTCAGAGAGAGCTGACCGTCAGACGCATACATCGCAAGGCTTGGAAGGGAACGGTAACAGGACGAACTTTGTTCACAGAGCGTTCGTTGCACAGGTATTGAACACGGCTTCTCTGTGCCACCCAAAGTCACCCGTGTACCACGGTGTTGCACGGGCCACATTTTTAGGAAACTGGCCTTGGACTAGAGTGATACTTGGCCGTTCAAAGTGGTTACAGAAAGAGGCTGAAATGTCCTCGTTAGTGAGATAGACAACATGGAATAGCACGCGCTAACCAGACTGTGATGAGAAATCAGAGAGGGAAGCGCCCAGCACCGTGTCTGGTGCCCTACACTTCCAGCCTGGAGAAGAGAGTGGAGGGCCCTCCACAGCTGTGGCCAGTCATTTGAAATACACAGTGTTAACCTTTCTCTCTTCACTAGCTTACTCCATCCAGTGCCTGAGAAGTACACGTGTATGGGTTTGCTATATTTTTTCCTGTTTCTTTCTTTGCTAAAAACAGAGACTTTTTTGGCCCCGGAATCAAGTTGGTGGCAACAGAAAGCCTTAGGCTGACAACCGTCCCCTCCCATCCAGCTGAGTTCAGCCCCTCTTCAATTGGGGCAAAAATAAAATGGGGGCAATTTCAACTTTAAAGACCATCTCCATAAACAAAACAAACCCACCCCACAATTTGTCCAGGGCATTCCTCCCTCCAAACCCTCCTTATTTAATTCCTGGGGAATTTTAAATAGAGGCCTTGCAAAATCCGGCACCGCCTGACGTCAGCGGCCCTCTGACAACGTGGATTCTTCCAGGCGGTGTGGGGAGCAGCCACCACAGCTGCCGATGCTTTTCCAGGCTCCTTTCCCACTTGGAATTTGGGAGCCACTGGCGTCACCCTAGAAGCCTGCGGGAGCAGGGTCACCCGGAATGTCCTGTGACAGTGTTTCCCAAACCTAGGGCATTACGGAGTACCAGATATCCAGCCGAGTTACCTAACGAGCACCCGCACTAGTGCTTTTATTTTTATTTAAAGGTTTTGTTTATTTATTTTTAGACAGAGGGAAAGGGAGGGAGAAAGAGAGGGAGAGAAACATCAATGTGTGGTTGCCTCTTGCATGCCCCCTACTGGGGACCTGGCCTGCAACCCAGGCATGTGCCCTGACTGGGAATCGAACCAGCAACCCTTTGGTTCACAGGCTGGCACTCAATCCACTGAGCCACACCAGCCAGGGCCTAGTGTTTTTATTTTTTAAAATATCTTAAATACCTTAGTATTTCAAAAAGACATTTTCCTATGCTACGCTAAATGGAAAACTAGTATCCTTTGGCATAAATAGAAGATAACTAGAAAAATACACAAGCTGAAACAATGCTATGCACTTCTGACATGACAGTAAGGCAAAATTCTAGCAAGGCACCATGGCTGGGGCCAGATTTTCTCTAGGTCAAACAAACAAAAAACATCAGCAAGTGTTAATAACACAAAAGCCCCAAGTGGAGACTTTCTTCAGGACCCAGCCTGGGGTGAAAGAGAATTAAAAGGAAATAACCTTCTCACGGTGGGACTCAAGGCCATTTAATGCTGTGCCCACCACACATTTGCATGACCCACTCGATGGGAAACACTGATCTTGCAGAAGGAGCCTTGGGTTAATGATACGCATGCAGCCCCAGAGTGCAAATCCAAGCCTGTCACCTGCAAGCTTTGAGGTCTTGTGCGCACCACTTACCCCTCCAAAACTCAGTTTCTTCTGAAAAAATGGAAACAAAGCCACCTGCCCTACTTGTCCCTATAGAATTATTCTAAGATAGGAGACGGGAAAACACTTTGAAAGCCTCTGGGTTATAGGTAGATGGAGCTGGATGGACTATTGTTCTGAGCAATTTCGGAAACCTGATGGACTCCTAACCTCCCCTGCGTGCAACCTGCTGCCCAGCCTGGACCCATCCCTGTGTTGTACAGAAAAGAAAACAGGTATGTCACTTGACAACTCGGTTAACTTTTCCAACAGCCACCTGGGTTTCAAAATATTATCCCCATTGGACGGATATGGAAACTGAGGAAGAAAATGGCCACATCCTGGCTACTCAGTGGCAGAGTGGGATTTGAATACAGCTTTTTGTGGGGTCTGGGGTCTGGGGATGCCCTTCATCTTGCTTTTTGCCCACACGAGCGGGGCTCAGAAGCTCCCAAGTACGATAGACTCTCAGGTCCATCAAGGTGCACCGGCCTCATCTTTCAAAGCCAGCAGCTTTGCAAAGTTCCTGTGACTTCCCACAGCTGGGATTCTGCTCTCCTGCCCTGTGCTTCCCCAGCACCCCGACCTCAGATTTGGCTTAGCTGTTGCCCCCGCTTGATCAGAAACTCTCTGAGGACAAAGGCCAAGTCTTGTTCACCTTGGCATCCTGTCCAGCCCCCTGCCTGGCCCGGTGTTCCCGATAAAGAAGAGGCTCAGGGAGCAGTTGTTGAAAATGAAATGCACAGACAGAAGAGCACAAGCCTTCCTCCTCCTACCCTGGCTTCTCCATCCACTCCACAGTCCCTCTTGCCTCAGCATCTCGAGTCCAGTTCCAGGGGTCAGTGTGGGGCCAGTGCTGGGCATTGCCTCCGACTCCCGCCACTCTGGCCCTGGCCACATGCCTGCTAGAATCCAGGGCAGCTCTTCAGCCCTTGGGCAGAGTTCCCTCCTCCAGATCCACAGGTGCAGGAGGCACCTCTGACTCACAGCTCACCTAGAGGGATTTGCGCACAGGCACCGGAGGCCTGGGCAGTTTTGCTGCTTATTGCGTAACTTGTGGGAGATCACCCGGGAAGCTGACACTCCCATCTGCCAGCTCTCTCAGTCTGCTCCTACACCTGACCAGGTCATTTTCATGTGGACCTCTCCCCTCACAGGAATGGAAAGCCCAAGCTCAGGGAGGTCCCCCAGGGCAAGCCCCAGGGACAAGCCCGTGCCCTGGGTGGGGCTCTTGGAGGAATGCAGAGGGATGGGCAGCCCTTCCCCAAGCTCATTCAAAGCAGCCTTACCAGCCCTGGCCCTCCACAGGGGCCAGGTACCCTGGCTCCTCTGGCGGGAAACACAAAACACTCCTTTTGGTGGGTGCGGCTTGGAGCTCTGGACCCATGGACAGCCCCAAGCCCCACAGGGTGGGTGGGGAGCGTACCCACCGAAACCACACCTAAAACAGCTCCCCCACCATGGCACCTCACTAAGGGCCTAGGGACCTGTGGAGGATGGTCCAGGAGCAACAGAGCCTGTAATGAGGGACACTCTGGGCCTCAGCTTTCTCATCTGTAAAATGGATGCCACACTGCTTGTGCTTTATAGGGCAGTGGTGGTGATTACAGGGAAAATGGGGCGTGGCTTGCTGTCTGATACATCCCTTCCTTGTCTTGCCCCATTGTTTCTAGTATTAAGAGTCTCTGGAAAATAGCAAATGGGCCTAACTTGAGCCCTGACCACCCTGGCCCTGAAATAACCATCCTGAAGCCCCTGCTGGATTGTGGCGGTTTAGGCACAGGCTCTCTCTCTCTGAGCTTTTCCTGCCCGGTTTCCCCTTCTGTGTCTCCTGCCTCTGGACACCATCTTGTCTTTCTAGTTCCTACCTGCTGGTCTAGTGCAGATTCCATCCCAGCCCATGGAGAAAAGGCCACACTCAGACCAGATCCAGAGGCCTCGTTCTAGACTTACCCCAGTTACAGTAATTGGTCAGGCAGTGTGACTGACACTCATGAACACCAATCAGTGATGGAGCTCTTTCTATCTCTACCCCATCAATCTCTGGTGCCTAGCAGTCCCAAGACCCAATGAAAAGGGGTCTGCAGAGGTCACCACCCTGCCTCAAAACACATCATCAGCCGCTGTCAGGTCAGAAGCAGGTTGCTGCCTACTTCCCCATGAGGCTGTCAGCTCTATAACATGGAGATCAAGTCTTCCCTTTCTGGCTCTGTGTCCCGCCTGGTGCCTGGCACACAGCAGGAGATAAAAGGTGGGGACTGAATGAATGCCTGATCTCCAACTCCTGAGTACACATGCACCTGTGTGCTTGGTCTGGTCTTCTCTACTCGGAACAAGGCCTAGCCTTTGATCAACACCCACTATGATCAGCAGGAAGATCCTGGTAGCTGAGGGCAGAGAGACGGGGTGGGAAGCCGGGAAGTCACTGATTGTCCTGCCCTCCAATACCCTCCCTCCTGCCCTCCATGGGACCATCCCACCATGGCTCAGCCCTTGGGAGGAGACGCTGTATTCTAGAAGTGGTTCTAAGGTGGGGAGGCCTGAAGAGAGTAAGACAACAGACGTCTGGGAGTCAAGGTGGGCCATGACTGGCCCAAGTCACCCCAGCTGTGCTCCAGACAGGCCATAACTTTGCTCCCCAAAAAGGGAGCAATATCGCCATTGGCTCCCCAGCTCCAGTGTGTCCATTAGATGCGTCTCCATCTCCACTCTGTCCTGGTCTCTGGATCAGAGTTCCATCCAGGCTCTGACTCCATCCAGGGCCTCCAACCCTGAAATCACTTCTAGAATGAAGTTTCTCCTCCACGGGCCCTGAGGTGGTGAGTTGGCTCCATAGGGGCCGAGAGGTGGGGGGTATGGAAGGCAGGTGAGGCCCCTGGGTTCCAGAATCTTCCTCCCAGCTGCCCCATCAGTGCTGACAAGTGTCTCTGGCCCCATCAAGAGTGGAAGCTCAAGTCCAAAAAGAGGTGGGTGAACTCGTGTCTGGCTGTGTAGTGAGGAGGGGACAGGGCTGGGCTCAGAAGCAGATGACAGGGTTAACCACTCATCAGGGAGGCACTGGGGCATAAGCTTTGGACGTCCACTCTCCCCATGCAAAGCCCTGATGACGAGGCCAGCGTCCTTCTCCTCCAAGGAACAGTTAAAAATCCCTGCTTTGTTGGCAAGGAGAGCTAGGCGTTTGCCAGCCCTGGTCCTGCTCCCATTGCCAATGCTGGGGGAAGTGCGCCTCTCACAGTGTCAGTGCTCCGGGGAGCAGTGCTACGCATACCCAAGCATGGAGGAGTTGACCTGATGCCCGCCTGGGGGTGCGGGTTGGGGTGGAGGACAGGGGTGAGAAGCCAAGCTCCCAGGGCTGTGTTGGGGCAAAGAGAGGTGAGAGACCCATGAGTTTTTCATTTTCAAGGGCGCTCAGGCTGCTCTGATGTGCTGAGCCAGTTTCATTAGATCCCCGTTTGACCTCTCCCCCCACTCCCGCCCCCCTGCCCCCACTTCTAAGTACATGGCCAACACACACACAAAAGTGCCACCTTAAATATGCAGAAGGGTCAGGACACTTGGTTGGTGGGCAAGATGGAGGTGAGGAGGCCCCAGGCAGACGGAAAAGATTCTGGGAAAACTGGGTTCTCCCGTTTACCCTAAGGAAGAATGCAGACAGCAAATAGGCCAGGCAACACCGCCCCCCAACAACCCCAGTGGAGGTTGATGGAACCCTCCCATTCTGGGCCTTTGAGACCCCTTGCTGGCTTGAGTTCTGGCCTCTCTTTAAGCCCCAGATCTATTGCTTTCGCAGATCTTATTGAACTTGAGAAGGACAGAGGAGGAGGGGCAAGGGAAACTGCATTCTTCCTCAGCAAAGCCAAGAGGCTAAAGTAATACTTCTGGTTGAAACCGATCTCGGCCTGTTTGTGATTACGGCCCCTCGCTTGCTTTCTGGCAGGATATCCCTGGAACCCCGCAGCACTGCTAACAGGGAGAGACACCCTTGCTCACTTGGATAGTCTTGTCCTCGTCTGACATGACCAAAGACGTCCGTCAGCCTCTCTGCTTTCAGCAGTTTTCCAGGGCAACTCCTCAAAACATTACTTTATTTAAAAAAGGGGGGAACCAGCCACCCCCAACCCCTACCATGAAATTCCAGAACACTAATCATATTCCCTCTGTTACCAGCCCCATCCTGGACAACACAGCAGCACAAGTAGTCCCATTGGCTGATGCAAATT
>PVKM010042280.1:0-12873 GCA_004027735.1 Carollia perspicillata | reverse complement strand
TAGCAGAGAGGTTTGACTGCACAGAGACCATAATAAATGAATCGCTTAGACTCATATCAAAACCCTCTCAGTGAGTGGGGCAAGTGACAATTAAGCTGCATCTTGTGGCAGGCCATAAAGCCATCCCTAACCCCTCAGTCCGTGAAAAAAATTGGCTTCCATGATATGGTCCCTGCTGCCAAAAAGGTTGGAGACCGTTGCTTTACAATAAAGAAACCTGACATACGCTACCTCAGGCAGGTGAGCAGGGTCAACAGCAACAGTGATAAACCGTGTTCACTGCATGCACTCTTGATGTGCTATGATAGAAATGGCACTTCGCCTCTATGAGCTTCCTCCCCAAACCCACAACCCCAGTCTCACCATGAAAAAAACATCAGACAAATCCCAGCTGAAGGGCGTTCTGCAAAATAGCTGACCAATACACCTCCAAATTGTCAAGGTCATCAAAACTAAGGGAAGTCTGAGAAAAAGTCATGACCAAGAGGTGCCTGAGGAGATATGATGACTAAATGTATGTGAGGTCCTGGATGGGGTCTTGGAACAGAAACAGGCCATTAGGGAAAACCGGAGGAAATCTGGATCAAATAGGGACTTTAGTTAATAATAATGTGTCAATATTGGTTCATTAATTGTGACAAATGTACCATACTGATATAAGATGTTAACAATAAGGGAAACAAAGTGTGCAATAACTTTGTAAATCTAAAATGATTCTAAAATTTTCTTTTAAAGTTTAATGAAAACACAAAACAGATGGCATCAGAGGAAGCGTGGTCCGTGGAGATACTGGGACCGGCCACTCAGCAGCAACTACCAGGAAGGATCCTGAGGACCTGAGGCAGATCCGAAGACCCCGTCTTCCTCCTCCCCTTCCTCCTTACGGCCAGCTAAGGTGCCATGTCCCTTTCACCTAGATTCCAACTTTCAGGGGAATAGAGGAAGGGCAGCACCCTGAAAATCAATTCATCAATTATCAAAGCTAAAGAACAAGCTTCAAACACTGAACTTTTATTATTGGATTGGACCCACCCAAAGGGGTCAAGACACTGGGATGATCAGAGCAGTCTTGGCAAAATAAAGAAGCTCTGTTTAGTGCTGCACATTTGAACGTCACTCCTCCCTCCATGGGGCGTGCCTGGGGTTCCTCGGAAACTGTGTGCATGCTCACCTGCCTCCACAGACGAATTACAGCTCCCCAGACAGGAACAGCTTCCAGTCATCCTGAGGCTGCCACCACCACACTGAGAGACAGTGATGTGCAGAGGCCTCTGGGCAAACAAGTCTGAGGAACAAAGGGAAGGTGTGGGGAGGAAAGTTCTCCTCACTTGGTAGTGTTTCTTGGTCCATTCACTCTGCCCCATAGGTGGATTGTGAAACCTGCCTGATGCAGATGATACTTGTGCCAGCTCGAATGAAGAAATCCATACCTGTCCCCAAACCATCCCTTGGGGTCTCTCAGCTTGGAAAGATTCAAGTGATCCCAATTGATGATGGGATCACTTTCCTTGGAGCAGCAGAAACTGAGGGGTCATCACTGGGCATGTGTGGTGCATCTTATCCCCCCAGGAATGATGCTACTGGTTTTTCTACCTATTTTTCTATGTTTAGATGGAAAACTAAACCACCCCTTGTCCTTTGCTTTGGGAGGTGTGGGGCCTTGCAGGCCTTAATTAATATGCATCTAATTTCAGAAAAAAGTTAGCAGGCTCAAATTAACTAATGCTGTGTGGTAGTATAGAGATTTGTACAAGCAGGCAGGCAACATCAGAATGCATGTTGTAACAGGACCTGCACTGCGGGAACCATGGCTTGCTGGGAAATACTAGATGTAAATATATAGCCAGGGCAGAAAACCCACGCCCTTGTTCGTGCCCAGGAAGCTTGGCACCCTGCCTTAAACTCTAAGTATAGAGGGAGAGTGGAACAGGGTAACCCACAAACTCAGTCTAGAGCCCAGTGGTTCCCACTCTTCTCTCCCATCCCCCGACTGTGAGTCAGTAGATCTGGGGTGGAATCCTTCATTTGCATTTCTAACACCCTTCTGGATGATGACTACAGCTCCAGGAACCACACTTTGTGTTTCAGTGATAGGGAACCTTTTCTAAAAAACACCAATCCCTGTCCCTGTTCTCCTTTCCCAGAGATTCTGATCCAGTGGGTCTGAGTTGGGTGCTTTACAAGAGCTGCCGGGTGATTCTGACATACAACGGAAGCGAAGAAGCCCTGCTGTAGCCCATAGAGAACTTACAGGGGACACCCACATACATACGCAGAGTCTGATGCAGTCTGACCAGGCAACAGGCAAGAACAGCCGCTCAATGAGAAACTGAGCATCACCACCTCTAACGCCCAAGGGCACAAAGAGAACAGTAACGCAGGGAGTCACAGTGTAGAGATGGGGGTGTGGAGTAATCCGAATTGTGGGGTTCCAAGAGCTCAGCTCTTGAATAGGACCTTGGTAACCTTTCCCTGTACAAGAATAGAAAGTGAAAACACTCCTGAGTAATCTACAAGTCTATGGGCCCCCAAAGAGTTAGGACTGTGGGCTCCAGGATAGAACTGAGGGACATACAAGTATTTAATCCCCAATAAAGGAGTCTGGGCTCATTTACTAAGCATCTTGGTGAGTGTGCCATCCACAGAGCAAAATGCTGCCAGGTGCAAAAGGTGTAGCTCAGCTCCCAGAATCCCCCGAACCTCCTCCCGTACTGGGTATGGAGCAAGGGCGATCCTTAGACACACCTGTATATTCTTGGGGAAAGGGAATGAAAAATTCTGCTAAGGAAAGAAACACAGGGAGAAAATGTTTGATCATTCATCCTCTAGATAAATATTTACTGAGTAGCTATCAGAGGTGCCAGGATAAAGCAGTGACCAGAACACAGGCATTTATTCTTGGACTTCTCCCATCTCATCTCGTTATACGGAGTGTCCTCCCCCTCCCCCACCCTTGCCCCTGCCAGAGGCATCCACAGTGCCCGAAGCAGGAAGACCGTTAGGGAAAAGATCAAAAGAACAAACAGTCCTAAGCTGTGGGGGGATTCTGTAAAAAGGTTTCTCCCATCCTGCTCAATGAATAGTCAGTCTTCAAGACTCTGCCCCCAGGATCTGCCTTCCTGAGTTCACAGATAAGTTTTGACTTAAACTGGTGAATAAAAAAAAAAATAGTGATCAAACAAGGATTGACTTGAACACATTGGCTGAAAAGTCAGCGTCCCTCTGAATAGATGTGAGACTTAGTTTCCTCCCCTACCCTGGGTAGGAGGTTGGTAAGCAAGCAAGCCCTAGCAAACGTTGCTCTCGTGGTGTCTGGCATAGGAATTGACATTCGTAACACCCGCTTTAGGAGTATACCACAATCTCATCTATTATACATTTTCTAAAAAAGTAATTGCTTGTCTCCTACTCCCATTAGATCATTTATTGAACCCTTTTTATCCCAGTGACCTGTTCAACGCTGGGAATGGAGACAAAGGGCTAGCCGCCTCCCTCAACTGGCTCACAATCTAATAAGGAAGAAAGGCAAATACATGGCCTGTGGCGCTCTATTGGATGTGTGTTGGGATAAGACATATTTGCCAAGAGAACACAACCCATGTGGAGAGAATTGGGAAAGGCTCTCTGGAGGAATCGGCGTCTGAACCAAGATTTGAAGAATGAGAGTTGCTCTATCTTATGAGCTGAATTATATGCCCTACTAAATTTGTAGGTTGAAACCCTAACTCCAAATGCAAAGGTGCTTGGAGGTGGGGCCTTTAGAAGTGGTAGGATTAGATGAGATCCTGAGGAGGGAGCTCCTAATGGGATTAGTGGCTTTATCAACAAGAGGAAGAGAAGCAGAGGATTCAGAGAAAAGGTGGCCATTGGCCACCCCTCACCAGGGTCTGAGCAGGCTTGATCTTGGACTTCTTAGTCTCCAGAACTGCGAGAAGCAAATGCCTGATGTTTGCCCCACTCAGTTGGTGATATGATTTTGTTATAGCAGCCCAGACTGACTAATGCAGACTAAAAACAAGGGGAGAAACCAGCATTCCAAGTCACAGGAGCAGTTCAAGCAGAGACCCAGGAGGATGAGAACTTGTCACATTCTGGGAGTTCTAAACACTTCTAAATGCCTGAAGTACAGGGTTCCCACATAACTGGTGGTACCGAGGAGGTGACAGTGGCAATTAGAAGTTCAAGGCTACCCGAGAGCTAAATTGCACACTAGCAATGCTAATTAGTATGTGCACTCAAGGGAGGCAAATTCAGTGAACACTGAGAGCAAGGGGTGGGGGCAGGGAGGATTTCTTGGAGGGGATATAGCAGCAGAGGGGACAGGCACTGGCCCAAGACCCGAAATGGAATCCAATAAATCCCCACTTGGCATTCAATTATAAAATGAGCATGGCCTGCCTCTGCCTTCTCATCCCCTTTGCAGGAGTTTGCTTTCTGGAGAAGCTGTTTAGGGACTGGCATTTGCTTGCGGCAGATTGGAGAGGCCAGGGCTTTGGTAAATGAGCGTGGAGCAGGTTCAACTTGGACAGATTCAAGTCCATTCTGGCCAAAGGATTTGCAAAAGCCTTTGCCAGGCTGGTTACGCGGAGTCAGCGCTGCTGATCTTCGGACCCCCTTCCCCATGCTGGGCTGAACATCTATGGCAACACTTTAGGGCACTTCCCTAGCGAAAAATATATAAAAATGTGCATTGGAGTGGAGGCGTGATGTGCAAGAGACAACAGCTTCTCTGTTAAACCACTTAACACCACCATCCTCCCAGCCACGTGGGACCGGAAAAGATGGTGTGTTTGAAGGGTGGTGTTTAAAAAAAAACTCGTTCCCAGCATGAACAGAAATAGTTTTCCTAACAATTAAGAAACATTTTCAGATACTTCACAGTGGCGGGGTATTTCAGAAACATTTGTGTCTTTAAATGCCAGATTCTTCAGATGTATAAAAAATTAAAAAAAACAAATTCCAAATTATTCTATTTGAAGGAATTTGTTTCAGAATGCACCCAGCAGAACTGGGTCAGCATGGGGAATATTTCTTTCTTTTTCAACCTTTAATGATCTCCAGGCGTGCCTTGGAACCCCTGACGACCTTAATGACCGGCCCCTACTTACCTGTCATCCTCTTCCATTGAAACTTGTCAGTTGACCTATGGCGTTCAGATACTGTCAAAATGTCAATAATTAGCCAACCATTTATGCCTTAGTTTCCATGCTGTCCACTCTGTCTAGAATGATTTTTTTTACCACTATTTGTCTGAAGAAGCTCCTCCTACATCCTTTGATATAAACAGAGCCACGACTTCCCCCAGATTACCTTCTCCAAACCCCTTCCCCCTAAATAAAAAGTCACTCATTTCCTCTCTTCCCCAGCAACACTGTTGAGTTTGGTCCCTACTCATGGCCATTTGGGCAGTCAAGAGGAGTTTCTGCTCCTCTCCTCCCTTCTTTAGAAAAACGGAGAGTCAGAAACAGCTTCAGTACATGACCCCCCTGTTCCTCACCCACTGCAAACCCACACCTTCCCCAGCTCTGCCCCCAGGTTACCCCAGACTCCCTCAGGCTCAAGTGGGTGTGCTTCCTACCCAACGCTGATTCTGTGTGTGTGCTCTTGAGGGGCCTGCAGGTACACGGAGGCACACAGACCAGTACATGGCAGTTACAGAGTGCTTCGTGCCATGAGCTTCTCTAAGCGCTTCCCACGTCTTAACAAGGGGATTATTTTCTGACTGTCAATCTTTACAGGCCTGAGCTTATGGGAAGGGTTGAACCAAAGGATCAGCTGGTACTGGCCCACTGGCCAAGAATAAGGAAGAGCCCTGGCTGGTGTGGCTCAGTGGATTGAGGGCCCGCCTGCCAACAGAAAGGTTGCTGGTTCAATTCCCAGTCAGGGCACATGCCTGGGTTGCAGACCAGGTCCCTTGTTGGGGGTGTGTGAGAGGCAACCAATTAATGTATCTCTCGCACATTGATATTTCTCTCCTTCCCTTCCCCCCCACTAAAAAGAAATAAATAAAATCTTAAAGAAAAGAATGAAGAACAACTGCAGGCATTCTGAACAGCACATAATATAGTTGGGCACTAAAGTGCTACATGAGTGCAGTAGGTGGAACTGCTGATCTTGCCCAGGGAAGAAGGAGGGCTTCATGGAGGAGGTGGTTATATCTATGCCAAGGCATCCCAGACAGCGATATGAGGTTTACCGGGGGTGGGGTGCGGGGGGAGGCAGTGGCAAAAGTAGGTTTACAGTTTTTCATACAGAAAATAATATAATAATAATTAATAAATAATAATACAAAATAAACTGTTTTGTGTACTCACAAATGTAAACCTACTTTTCCCCCACCCTGCGTTTGTGATGTTTGCTAGTACACAGATAAGCTTTTAAGTTTAAAACGATGTGATGATAATAATAGTACAGGTAGAAGGTGAATTTGGCACAAACTCGAACAACCCAAGTTTATTACATATCATAATATTTGTTTCATTGGTGAATACCATTCTGCCTTTACTGTGAGAGGGTCATTAAACTGTTTTTTAAAATTAATTTGTTTGATCCTCATAACAATTCTAGGATGTGGGTACTATGCTCTTTTTAGATCCGTACAACAGAGGACTCTACGGCACAGAAATGTTAAATAATTTCCTCAAGGTCATAGAACTAGAAAGCAGGAGGATTTAACCCAGGCAGCACAGGGCTGGAACCTATGCACTAGAGGCTGTAGAATGCTGCCTCCTGTGCAGACAGGTGTGGGAAAACCAAGGGTTCAGGAAGGCCCATATGTCTTTTTTCCCTCCATTGTGTATCTAACTCTTAGCTTACAGTATGGCACATAATAGGAGTGTTTTAAATATTAACTATGTTTGAATAAATGGATGATAAAGACAATAAGAACATTTCTTTGGTTGCATTGATTACACTATTGTATGTATCCATTTACATATCTGTCTTCCCTTCAGACCTTGAGATTCTTACATGCAAGAGCTGGATTTTATTCATAACACAACCTTCTCATATCCTGAACATTCCTGTCACATAGTATTTGCTCAGTAAACTCATTCATTCCAAGGAGACTTATTCAGTGCTTTAAAACCAGGTATTGCATTATAGAGGAGGATCATTATATCCTATCTATTAATAAGATCTGTTAATGATCCTCTATAGTGCAACGGGACTATAATGATGCTGTTGAATTTTGGGAGGGATTTCTTTTAATCAAAAATGATTAGCACATCAATCACAGGTCTATACCTGTGTACAGGTACCATCCCAACAGGCCAACTCCTTTTAAGAAAGCCAGATTTTCACAAAAGAGACTTTGACAGAGCAGCCATATTGCATGTGTTACAAAGGAATACAATAGGCATCCTCCTTTGCATCAGCTCCCCTGAAATGTACTTCAAAGTTATCCTATTTTCAAAACTTTAACTTACATTCACTTTCTCAAGGACAGCTCTGTGATATAAAGTGAGTGTCCCCCTAAATCAATCAGCTCACATCATGAGCATATATCTCACACTCATGCACATAAAGAAGGGCACAGAGCATTCTCACTAGGGAGTACATAATCCTCTGACAAAATTAGGTGATGGTTACCCTTTCCATTATAATTAGTGACATTATCCAACAGAGTATGGCGCAGAACAGTGAAGATAAACATGAAGTTAAAAAGTTGGACTCACTGGGTTCCAATTCCTGTCTGCCACTTCCAACTGTATGCCTCAGAACATGTGACCTGACCTTTCTTTTCTTACCTAAAAAAAAAAAGGAAATAATAATGTCCATCTTCGTGGAGCCTTGTGAGAGAACAGGGAGCAAGCATCAGTCGTCACATGATAGCTCAGAAATAAAAAAATTATTCCCTTTACTTCTTTCCCATGACCTTCTGTATTAAAAAAAATTACCAGCTCCATATGACTAATTAGAAATACCGAAGCTAGAAAAGACCTGTGTTGCCAATGTCTTGATCCCTGGAGTCAACCACACAAGGAGTCTGGTTATTCAGGGAGAAAACTATGACAGACCAGCACTTGAAATACAATAGTAGGAGGGCCTGCCCCAAATACTGGGCTTTCAGGGGCATTTTAGTGAGTTCTTTGAAAACTCAACAAAGGGAATTCCCACTGCACTATATCCTGGGGTGAGTCATGCAATCTCCAGCAAAGTATAAATACAATATGCATATATGCACATACCCAGTTGTCTGGTAACATATTCAAGAATGTGCATTTTAGAGCCAGACTGCTTAAATTAAAACCGAGACTTCAATACGTATTAGTTGTGTGTCCTTAGGAAACGCGTCTAACTTCTTTATGTCTCAGCTTTGTCATTTGTAAACGGGAGACAGGAAGAACACCTACCTGTGGGCTGTTTGGAGGAGTGAATGCATTAATACATACAAAACACTTAGACCGGCGTGTCCCGTGTTAGAAGTGCCAAGAAGTCATATTCGCCCACATATTAATAGTGTTATTTGGAGCGATGGTTCATTCCCACTGCTTCATGTTATTCTGCCTTTTATGAATCTTCTGCAGTGTTAGTGTATTAACCTATGCTCTCACATACACCCAAAACCTTAATTCTGTTTCTGCTTGAGAGATTTTAAAAATTGAGCATCCTTTGGTTCAAAGGGGTGGGACAGATCTGGAGACTTGTATCAGGCCAATGGGTGGATTCCAGGAAGGACCAACCCTGGAAAATTGGAGGACAAAGTCTAGAGCAGTTTCTGGGGGAGAGGGGCTATACAAGCTTTGTAGTTGATGGCCTGTAACTGCTGACCATGGAAATGAAAGATCTTTTCAAAAGGGAGCAAACTCACTGCAAAAGTTCTTTCCGGCAGGTGATGAGAATGAGTGGCGGTGAGCAGGTGCTGTCACCCTAGAGGTGAGGACAGTACACACCACGTGTAAATAGAGCAGCTGCTGCCAGCTTGTGCTTGTGGGGACCAGGCAGTGTTTCCAGGTCCCGTGATTTTTAAGGAGAACTCAAAACTCTGCACTTTTATATAAAATATTCTAAATGTTAAATGTTGGAAACTATTTTTTTTTTCAAAATATTGAAAGCTAAACAAACATGTTATGAGGTCATCAGTTTACTAGCAATGCATTAAAGACTTGTCTCCCTCCTAAAAATCTGTAGAAGAAGCAGAAAAAAAAAAATCCTACTGGATGCCCAGTACATAGCAAAATAGGAAAAGCAGAAGGACCTGGATTCCTTAATACATCTGTGAGACAATAAACCCATCCTGGCACTACCCTATCTCCCATCTTGTTAACAAAGAATGTTTAAAAACTCATTGATACAAAGAACAGTCTAGTGGTTGCCAGATGATAGGCTGGTTGGGAGCCTGGGTGAAAAAAAGTAAAAGAATTGAGAAATACAAATTGATAGTTACAGAATAGTCACAGGGATGTAAAGTACAACATAGAGATTCTAGTCAATAATATTGTAATAACTCTGTATGATGCCAGTGGGGACTAGAATTATCAAGAGAGACAATTTATAAGTTATATAATCATCTAATCACTCTGCTGGATACTTGAAACTAATATAAAATAACATTGAATGTCAACTGTGATTGAAAAAATGAAATAATAAAAAACAAAACAAGGCAGTAAATAAGCCCAAGTGAAAAAAAAGTGTGAGAATAAAAAGGGGGCCTAAAAATAAAATAGAAGGCATTCAGCAATGAGTCTCAGTTCTAATCCTGGGACAGCTCATCAAAGATAGGCTGCCAGGGGTCTGTTAAAATTTTCCTGTACTGTTTTCCCCTCTAAGGAGAAACAAAAAGAGGTCTCTGGTTCCTATTTTATCACATGAAAATAGAGGATCCATTAAAATGTGAAGTGGTGAAATGTGGAAATAAGCATACGGGTCCCAAATTTTTTTTTGTTAAATGTATAATCATTTCAATTCCTTTCAGGGAGATTTTCTTTTACTTGCAGCCAAATGCAGCCTTACACAGACACAAAGGAAAAGAAAATCAAGAACAATCTGGAGAGAAAGGTCATGGTGAGGACAGGCAATTCCCTCAAAAAAATCAGTTGGTTCACTCAGTCATTTTACCAGTATTTGTTGAGTAACCACACTTTGCAGAGCACTGGACTGTGCACCAACAGGTTTCAAGGGTAGATCAGACCCAACCTCATGGAGCTCACCATCCAGATGGCATTTGCAGCTCAGCCTCAGAGACCAAAAGGAAAAGGAGAACTGGCTTAAAAGAGCAGGCCATGCGAACAGGCTGCTTACAGGCGATGTCTAGAGGACAATTTCAAGACAGACAGGGTGAAGAGTAAATTTGTAGGCAGGCCTTTGGCTGGCTGCCAAGGACAGGAGCCCATGTACAAACGTCAAGGACAGAGTGTTCAAATGGTGGCCTCCTTGCTTTATTTATAGTCTGGCTGCTGCCGGGGAAGGCCCTGGTTCTCTCCTCCTTGCCACTTCTCGTACTGCCCAATTTGACAGCATAATTTACAGTTCTCCCTTTCCAAATACTCTCTGTGCCTGAGAACAAGTAGATAAGCAGAGCAAATGGTTCGGGAGAGAACTGAGAGGGAGTGGGGCATCCGCGAGGAAGAGACTGGCTGGAAGTCACTCTGCCTTCTGCCGGTGAATAGTCAGTTGTATCTTCATCTTCCCTCGAATCTCCTCCAACAGGCTCCTGCCTTTAGAGACACTAAAGCCAGCTATGGGGAAGGGCTGAAGCTGGTTCGACAGTCTCAGAGAGTCAAGGAAATTAAAAGACAAGGGCCAGGGATGTCCAACAGTGAAGAATCTCCTCTCCTCCCATGTCTGAGTCCTTATGCTCACCAGTGGGAGTGGGTGGGTGGTACAAAGGTCAGAAGAGAGAATTCCTTCCAAAAGAGTTCCAGTTCCTTCTCCAAAGTCCCTCTCCAATTAACCCAGAGGAAGAGCTGTTTCGCCTTTCTCAGACCAAGATTTGCCTGATTTGATTGAGGTTGGGCACTGGTTCGTTAATTAAGTCACAGAGAATACTGTGGTTAAGGCCCCATAGAAAGTTCAAAGGTTCACAGAGTTTCAGAGCTGAAAGTGAATTTAAACACCATCTCTGTCAAATCATTCATTCTTTCAACAAACATTTCTTATACACCTACTGTGTGCCAGGTACTGAGACTAGAACAGTGAGCAAAATGGAAAAAGACTGTTTGGAGTCTTTGTGGAGCTCCCACCCAAGTGCCCAGTGTTTGTCTTACCTTAGTGTGAATAATCGATTGAGCCCTTCTTGGGACAGGTCTGATTTCCACAAGGACCTTCCCTCCATCGAAACAACATCCCCATTTCCATCTCTCTCTCACTCATTCCCAGCACATGCATTAAGCCTCTACACAGCTCCAGGGCATTGAACTTGAAACTTTTACCTACTCATCATTTTTATATACCTCATAATTATTTTGCAAGGAAAATATGATTTATTCCCATCTTGCAGGTGGAGCTGAGCCATAGTGAGCCCATATGATTTGGCCAAGGCCACTCAGCTGGCAATGGAAATGCTAGAACTGGAAAACAGATCCTCCCACCTGAGATCAGACTCACTGGTCAAAGGCAGCCCAGGATACTCTTGCTGGGTCCAGTCTGGGCAGAGAAGAGAGCAACCTTCCTCCCCAGAATGCATTGTTGGGTTGAAAGAAGACTGACCCCAGCTGACTGTGATTAACTCAAAAGGGGGCGAAGAGTATTCTTCTTTCAATACCCCTGCATATAAAGGGAGCCTCTGCAGAGGATAGTTCTCTGCTTCGTTGCCTGGCAGGAATCCTAGCTGTTGACTGGAACAGCAGAACAACCCTCTCGCTCTGCCCAAGGCTTGTCCTCAAGGATCCCCTGAAGCCTGCGGACCCACACTTCGCCAGAAAATCCTGCAGTCATTAGGAATGATTCTTACTCAAAAATGCTGGAGGGTGGAGAGGAGACAAGCAACAAATCACAAAGATGATTGTGAGGACCCCTCACCAAGATGCTCAGACTCTCAGAGAGGGCCTAGGAGGGCCTGTCACCACTGCTCATTTCATTCAAACAACCTACACGGCAATGCAGGGACTCCAAGTGCAGGATGCCCTGGGCCAGCTTCTCATTTTATGGGTAGGGAAACTGAGGCTCAGAAGAAGGCAAGCTGCAGGCCTCAGGTAACAGGGAGTAGGTGGAAGAGTCAAGAGAAGGAGTCAGAGGGCTGTGAAAAAAGCCAGGCATTGCTTGGCTGATGTCTCACCCATTGGGTGGCAGCTGGGTGCCAGACCTGATCCCGGGGAGCAGCAGGGTCTCTGCGGTTGTCCGGGAGGAAGCACTGGCCAGCGTGCTCTGGAGTGACCCACACCAAGCCGTGTGGCCTTGACACAGTTATTTACTCTGTTCAGCATCCTCATCTGTAAAATGGAGATAATAATGGATAGTAATCTGAACTCCGTTGTTGAGTCGTGAGGTTAACTGGGATACGCTGAGCAAAGCACTCAGCACACGGCATGCCCAGAAATGGGGGCTCAGCCCAAAGGGGCTATAATGATGGGAATCGGTGGCATGCCCTAAGCATCTGCAGTGCATGTTTCCATTGATTCCTATGTTCATTTTTAATCTATCTTACCACAAGGGAAAACTGAGACTCACTTAAGGAAGATGTGAACCCAGGTCTAGTCGATCCCAGAGCCCGTGTGTTTAACCACCACACCATGTCTGCTTAGCACTGACATTCAATTTCCCAGATAACATACCGGCCAGATGGGCCACACTCACACTGGGCTTCCTGCCTGCAAATCTGTCCTCCACTGACTATCAACTCGTGTGTTTGTGACTTACCCCTGGCACCTGGAATATTGGCGTACTCGGTGTTTGTTAACTAACTAATTGAAAAAAAAATAGCATCGCAGACCA
>PVKM010042279.1:0-12883 GCA_004027735.1 Carollia perspicillata | reverse complement strand
AGGAGCTCCCACGGCCTGCAGAGAGAGGAGGACAGAGGCCTGGGTTCTTCTCTGTCAAATGAAAGGGCCCAGCTTCTCCTCGGATACTCCCTGCCCGCCTCTGGCCACTTTCCCCAGTGGCCCCCTCTCCTTGTCTCTCTTCCTTGTCACCGACATCCTCAGCAAGGCTTGGTGGGCTACTAGTTGGTCATCATCTTCATCATCATCACCTGCACATGAAGGTCCTTTAACAGGGATTGGTCACTGCCTTTGAGGTTCACATTTGAAGCTCTTATTCTTAGAATCTTAGCTTTTCTAACCCATTCGTATATGACAATAATTAAAAAATTATTGAGGATCCACCCCTGCACTAAATATATTACATCTATTACCCTCCCTCAATCTCCACAACAGCCCCATGAGAGGGGCCCTGTTATGATCCTCGTTTTACTGACGAGGAAGTGGAGGTATTAAGATTGAGTAACTTACTTGAAGTCACACAGTAACTGCAAGGCCCAGCTCTGACAACCATGCTCTTAACCACACTCTTCTCACTGCAAAGTTAGAACCAAGTATCAAAGGCCCTTTACCAGAAGGTCATCTGGAGGTCATGTTGGGATTTGGACAGTTTTCTGGAAAGATGAGCCTTCCTATTTCATCTATGAATGGGAGACCTGGAGTTGAAAATAAGAGTGGCAGCTTGGTGGGCACCCTGGTAGAAAGAGTGCTAGAATGCACTAGGGACTCTCTGCTGGCACCAGCTAGCTGGGTGGGTGTCCTTGGGTGGGGCCACCCCTTTGGGCCTCAGTCTCACCCTCTAAAATACAGGGCCTGGCACAAATAATGCCCCCTTTTTATTATAAAACCATAAACATGTAATTGTGTAACATAACAATATCACACTCAAAGCACACCATATGACACTTTAGGTGAAATGTTCAAATTAAAGCTATAAATTATTACACTCATATTATTGCCCTACCAACCACACTCAAGCAGGTGATACTTCTGCCAGATCATGTATAAGAAAATTGGAAACAATGCCCTTTAATCTCCCTTCAGTTCAGCTGGAAAATGATGTGATTTGGGGTTCACATCATTCTCAAGAAACCATGGAGGCCCCTCCTCCTGGAGGAAGATTTTCAACAATCTCCTCTTCACCTCTTTGGTGTTCGGCTCCAAAACATAGAGTTGATAGCTGTCATTAATCATAAGAAGATAGACAGAAATATGTGGAAAAGGAAGAAAGATCTCTAGAAACCCCTTTCCCCCTTTTTTCTTTAGCTTTTCCTTCTGGCAGCCAAATAACACATCTTGTCTCAGGGAGGCTTTCATGGCATATAATTTAAGGCCTATAAATAGATGGCTGTTATTAACAAGCACACACGCATTCTCACACACACACATTTCCCCTCTATTCAGACAGCAGCAGAAATGATGCGGATAGAAGAGAAGAGATAGCTGTTTAAAATGGGAGGCACCTTTCTCTCTCCACCAGCTGGGTGGCTGCATCTGTTTCTTCCTCCGCCTTTTGCTCTCCACTCACTCTATTCTTCTAGGTTGTATCTCCATCTCCATTCCTTCCGTGCTGTTAAACCCCACCCTCCCTGCTCTCACTTTGCTGCAACGCTGGACTCTCCCCGCTAATCTTGATGGCCAAGTCTTTCCCTCATTCATGATCAGACCCTGTGCTCCTTTCCAAAGTCACTTTAAAACCTTATTAGTCTTCCCTAAAATTCCGGCCAACACAGGACACACAGGTATGGATAACACCCCCCTGGTAGAAAGAACTAGAAGATAAGGGTTACAGAGGTTCGTATCAAAAAGGAGCTACATCAAGATACATAAAAGACAGGGCTGACAATAAAATCTGCATGTCAGCTGCTATTTATTATAGGCAAATTTCAAAGATGCTCAGGTCTGGTGGGATGATATAAGGAGATGGGTTCATTGATGATTAATATATTGGAATGGACACTTACGTGGCATAACAAGGATTCCACTTATGTGGCATAACAAGCAGCTTTTAAGTACATTATTTCGATTGATCCTCAAACCAATAAACTAGAGGACAGAGGGCCATGGAGAGTGAAAGAGTTTGTCCTCTTCCCTGAGATACCACAGACAGTGACGGAAAACCCAGGGCCAACGCCCAGGTTTGCTTGCCCCTTGGGGAGTATTCAGGCGTATGTCTTATCACCACGTTATACTCCTCACAGTGATTTATGATAGTCTGTTAACACTTGTCTTTCTCCTCCACTCTTCTGTGGTTGTATTTTCTGTGCTCAAAAAATGACACAGGGAAGGAAGGCCATAAACATTTATTTAGAGGAGGAGGAGGAAAGAAAGGATGGACGCA
This sequence comes from Carollia perspicillata, assembly GCA_004027735.1. NCBI lineage: Eukaryota > Metazoa > Chordata > Mammalia > Chiroptera > Phyllostomidae > Carollia > Carollia perspicillata. The sequence continues at coordinate 10,545 of PVKM010042279.1, read as the reverse complement.
TGCGTGCATCTTCCTCCAAAAGCCAGTGTTAAACTCAGCGGTGAACAAGAGGAGTTTGATTTGAGACACCTTGTCGCGTCGCCTCGCCTCACTCCATCCTGTTTGCTCATGGGCCACCTACTACAGCAGCAGAATGGCACCCACACTGCCTGTTCAACCTCCACGGCCCTGGTCCCTTCGACTCCCTCCGCCCCCGACCCCCAGACAACCTCCCTCGCCTCATTCACAAGGCGTCTCCAACAAGGGCTGCCTTCTGCCCTGCGTTGTTATCAGGCCCTGCCCTGTCCTTCCTGCTACCACACACTTTAACCTTCTTAAGTAGCCATGTCTTCTTAAATTAGTAATGAATTCCCTCATTCATTAATTACAGGAGGGGGAAACTAATATGAACTAAAGGTCTACTGTATGCCAAACAGTTTGGGAACCTTAAGAGATTTCTACTTTAATCTTTATTTTATTGATAAGGAAACTGAGGCTCCAAGAACTCAGATAACTTATCAGAACACAGACTAGGAGGTTAATACATATTTCTTTAATTAAGGAAGAAAAGATGCTGCAGGTAGTAAGTGATTGATCCAGGATTCCAGGCCAAGCCTTTCTGATTCGACCGACGGCCCAGGATTTCTCCAGGAAATTAGCCTCTTCCAATTCTAACTCTGGTGGGAATGTCCCCTCGAATTCTAAGACAACATGAAGGACTTATGAAATCAATGAATTGAAAAATCATAATAATAATTCTTTGAAACTATTTTAATCTTTTCTTTCAGAGAATATGAGGAATAATGTGCATAGTGCTCATCCCTAATGCAGTTTTATTTACACACAAGGGGGCCTGTTATTAGTTCCATTTTTCAGGCTCTTGCATAAAGCAATTTCCTGTGTGACCCATGGCTACCGAGTGAGTGAGGATGGCTCTGGGGATGAGAGGCTCGTTCCCCTACCAGGTGCATGTACCCTGGTCATTTCACTAGCCCAACAAATAAGGTTTTCTTTGATTTTCAAAATACATTAGCTTCCATGTCTCCACAAGGAGACCGGGGAATCAGCTGGCACGCTGTATTAGCCAATGCTGCTGCGTGGTGCCCGTGAGAACTGGGAGGGTCCTGGAGTTCTGTTAAGTCCTAATGAGCCCTCTGAGCAGGCAAACAAAGATTAATTATTTCCTCCCTTCTTTCGATATTAACTCTGCTCTCATTCTCACTCCCTGTCTTCCTGTTTGTTCTCCCTCATGCCCAGGTAATCCCTGCTGGTCCTGCGAGGCCCAGGATACCTTAGCTCCTCCAGAAAACTGCCTCTGACTGTACCTGCCTCCTTCGTTGCTGTCTTCTCTGAATCTCAGTTTCCCTCCTGGTCAAGCCTTTTTCATTGCTTCGCATGTTTTTGATTGTTTGCCGACCAGATTTTCAACATCTTTAAGACAGATATAAATCTAAACACTAGAGACACAATAAGTGAAGAGAAAATAAATTTCAGTCCCTTGAAAACTGGAAATATACTAATGTTCCATATGGTAAACAAACTGCTATTAAGAGATTAATCTAAGCTTGCATTAATCTAAATTAACAAGAAAGAACTCTTCATTTCTCAAACGTAACAGACAACAGAGACTCTGGGGTTCCCGCCAGCTGGCCAATGTCTCTTTGAAAGCACCCAGTAGTGACAAGAGGTCCGGCCTAAGGAGGACTGTGATCCGACACCCGGAGCAGTGATCCCGCACGGCTTCAGAAGCCACGAGGGAGTCGGGGCGGGAGGCTGACTCAGAGGCGCAACTACAGGCAGGGTCCTGGGCAGCACACTGTCTGAATCACATCCCAGCAAATGTAGGTCCCTGCACAACCAGACAGGAACCTCCTCTCTCTCTCTACAACCTGCCCGATGCCCGACATCTGGTCCTCACCTAGAAAAGATGTCATTTGGTCGGGGAGGCGGGAGGCGCATGTTTCCACACATGAGGTTCTGCACTCTGCTGAGCACCAGGAAGGCACTGTATTTGGAGACTGGAGCTCTGACATCTTTTCCTCAAGGCTGGGACACATCGTGTCTACAACCACCTCCCCAGCCACCCACCCCACCAGTCTTCCTGTTGCTCAGATTGTGTTGGACTCCAGGGGCAGACAGCATTATACAGTTATAAGCCTAAGCTGCCCTCTTGGGTATTTGGATTTTAATGTAGCAAATTATATATTGGCTAAAAATAACATTTTAATCAAATGTCCTCTAGAACTAAACCACAGTGGAGCTGTAACATTACAAAGGAAAAGACAGAAGTCAAGATCTAGAATTCAAAGTCAGTTATCGAGATCTAGAATTCAGAGTCAGGTAGAACCTCCCAGTTTCCGGAAACTGGTTTCCGGTTTTCAAAGCTGTGTGGAATTCCTGTCACTGTGTGTCTTGTAACCAGATAGCAGATTGAAGCAGAGACGTCTTCAGACCCATTCTTCAGGCTAAGAAAAGCTTCCCTTGGGAGCTGTCATTTTTGTACCTGCCTTCACGTGGATGAAATTACATACGTAAAATTAACTGCCAAGGCCGGCAGGGATTAGGGAGTTTATAGATAATTTCTATTTCTGTTCCTAAGTGAATATCTTTTTGTTTGTTTGTTTATTTTTTTCTCTCTGCCTGTATGTGTGTATAATTCAGTAGATAACTATTGAGGCTAGAAAATTTAGCAATTGTGCCTCTATCTCTTCTTTTACTCTTGAAAATACTCTTGAAATGCTAAGAGACTCTGAAATACTTAATAAACAAACTATTAAACCTAAACTGTTAGGCGGAAAACCTAAAAAGTGGCAAACAACAAAGAAACAGTGTAGCATTTTGCCATTTGATAACCAACATAGAGCTACCTTGTAGGAAAGAGGAGAAAAAAAATCAACTCTGCCTGACAATAGATCTACCAGGAGATCCTACAAAAGGGATCACTGCAGTGAGCTACAAAAACAGTTCCCTTGTTTGAGACAAGCTGGCTTTCAGTCCAAAACACCTTTCATAGACGCTAATCTCTTTTCATGCTGTAATCGTGGAGAGGGGCAGAAGTTATCCCCACTTTATAGGTGAGAGAACGTGAGTCTCAGAGAGGTTCGATAACTCGGCTAAAGCCACACAGCTCAACAATGATCAAGCCAGTGCTACAACCACATCATTTTACTCCAGGCTCAGTACTATTTTCACAACACCATGCTACAAGTAGAAAGGCGTTACATGCCTCCAATTGTCCTTCGTTTCTGGGTAAACTCAGGACTGTCGCAAGTGGCCCTTTTTTTCTGGCTCTCTCAGCCTCCATTACACTTGCTGAATTAACACTATAGTGCTCTGTGGGCAACAGTTCTGTTGATCAGGACCTTGTTAAAAAAAAAAAAATGCCCTGGCTGGTGTGGCTTAGTAGATTGAGCACCAGCCTGTGAACTTCAAGGTCGCTGGTTCGATTCCCAGTCAGGGCACATGCCTGGGTTGCAGGCCAGGTCCCTGGTTGGGGGCCACGTGAGAGGCAACCACACACTGATGTTTCTCTCCCTCTCCTTCCCTTTCCCTCTCTCTAAAAGTAAATGAATAAAGTCTTTATGATAAGGGAAACAAGCAGCCATTTAAAACAGCACCCAGGAAACAACATGACCTACGCCTTCCGCTCCTGGCCGCTGTCACACCAGGAAGTACTCTTTTGCTGCCTAAGTATGTTCTGCCCAGCACCCTATATAAGCAATCGCTCCCCCCGGCTTGGGGCCCAGAATTTGGAGACTGCCTCTTCTGGGTCTGCATGCGTAATAAAGACTCCCCTTCGCTTCCTCCAGTGTTCGGTCTGAGTCTTTCCCGTAACATTTAAAGAACAGCAATGAAAAGAAAACTTGCAGCTAAGAATTTCAGAGCAGTTTTACCCAAGGAAAAATCCAGACCCTGAGGGGCTCAGCACTGTGTCAGTCCCCGTAGTAATGCCACAGCCAAGCGTGTCATCTTCCTCCAGTAAGTCCTGAACCACGCTGGGTCCGCAGCCCACAGCCTGCAGCAGGGGTTGTGCTTCAGCCACAGCAGAGCCATCCGGCAACCCTCCCCACCCTGCCCCCCGGTCTGGGCGTCTCTTCTCCTCCAACCAAGTGAAATATTTGTGAAAAGTTTAAAATGGCTAACTGATATATAAATGTAAAGCATTACTGCCGCCTTCATATTTTTGTGGGCCTCAACAGAAATGCTTTTTATCTCTCTCTCTCCCCCACATCCTGCCTTCTCTATCTGCCACTCCAACACCTGCTTTGTGTATAGTAAAAACATGCTGCTATTATTATGGATTTTCACACCTTCAGCATATTCCTTCTAGGACAACTGTCAGAGGCTCTTGAAGGTGAAAAGATTTTATTTAATTAATGCATAATTGTGGCATGTCGAAATGCTTGGAGTCCACATGGTAAACCTTGTTTTAAGACTGACCCTACCTGTGCACTCAACAGCACTCAAAATATCCAGATCTGTTAGTGTTTCTGCAATACAGCTGTTCTCTCTCACGTTGACTTGCTGTTCCCTCCTCTGAACTGTCTAGCCTTCAGGACTGCACATTTCTTTGGCCTTTGTCCTCTACAACAGAGCTTAGGAGCCATCTCTTCTGGGAAGATGTTTCCACCGAAGACCCTCCCCTAACTCCACCCCACCCTGAGACTAACTTGCCCCTGCTGTGATCATCACTGCCCTCCGGAGTCTCCTGTCCCTGTCTGCGTGGCAAACCCTATGAAGCCCACATATGATTGGGTTCTGTGTCTCAGCACCCAGCACAGTGCCTGGCACACGGGTGGTGCTCGGTCCATGTTTGTTAAGTAAATATTTGGTGCCAAGAGTAGTTGCAGGAGAAGCTGGAACGATAAGTTGTTCTCTCCAAAAGTCTTAAGGACACTCTGGGTGTGCTTAGCTCCCAAGTGGGTAGTCCTGAAGTATTTCCCACGTGTTCCTTACCAGGAAGTTTAGCCAGGCCATTCAGCAACTTCTGTGGGCCAAGTATCCGCCACAGCTATCAGTAAATGGAAACTGCCTTTCAGCGGCAATAATTTTATCTTCCCCCCCTTATTTTAAAAAAGTGGCGATGCATACCTACACACACAGAAAAACACAGAAACACACTTATGCAATTTAACAAGCGAATAAATACAATGAAGAAAACACCCTCATGTCCACCACCCAGGACAAGAAAAGGAAGACTGCTAGCATTGCAGATGATCCTGGGGGCCCTTCCTAATGGCAGCTTTGCCCTTTCTTCTTAGAGGTCACCTCTGTGCTGACTTTTATCGTCGTAATTCCTTTGTCTTGTCTTTGTGGTTTCACCACTTGGGTCTGCAAACTCTAAACAAGAAAGTTTTGCTTCTTATTGTTGATGTTTGTATAAATGGAACCATTCTGCCTGTGTGCTCTCATTTGGCACTGGGTTTGTGAGACTCATCCATGTACTTGCATGTGTCAGAGCGCTGTTACAGTATTCCACACTTTGAATGAACAACAGAGTCATCAGCTGTTCCATTGCCGATGGGTGTTTGTCTGGTATCAAAGTTGTAGTTATCACAAACAGCGCCGCTATGAACATTCTTGTGCTACCTGCTACACATGCAAACAAAATTTATTTCTGGGTAATATATTAAATATTGCCAAACTGACTTCCGAGTGGTTGCACCAACTTACACACTCACCGACAGTCAGGAGATCCCAATGTTTGTCACCTCTTCATTGTCACACTCTCCAAACTTTTGCCTGTCACCTGGGTATGGAAGGAATCCCATTGTACTCATATCTGTTTTCACTGATTAGCAATCTTATATTTAGTGACAGTCATATTTCCTGTTTGTGAAATATCTGTTTAAGCCTTTTACCCATCTTTCCTATTGGGTTCTCTGCATTTTTCTTAGTGATTTGGGAGAATTCTTTAAATATTTAGAATATCAGTCTGTTGTTTGTTACGTACATTGCAAATATTTTCTCCCACTCTGCTTTACAGTTTTACCATTTGCATGTGATAAACAGAATGTCTTAATTTTGATGAAAAAAAATTTATTAAAATGGTTTTAGTAGTTAGTGTTTCTCTATCTCATTTAGGAAACCCCCAAAGATCATGACAAAGATCTTTTCTTACTGATTTTTCCTTCCACCTATAGTTTTTTAATTGCTGAAATAAACTCTCTTAGCATGGTATGAAGTAAAGATCCAACTTCATTTTCTTCCACATGGATACTTAATGGTCCTAGAAATTTATTTAAAAATCTTTTTAAATGCTTTTCCCACTGACCTTGATATCTGACAGAGCCAGCGAGTTCTTCGAGTGTGTCTTGGGCAATCTCTTTAACCCTTTGTGTAGCTGTGTAAAATTTAAAATCAGACTGCCACATTTAAAGAATGAAAAAGGACAAATTCATGATGCTTTCCTTATGTTTGCATTAAATTTATAATAATTTGGGGGTGAGTGACATCTCTTCTGATTCATAAACTTGGTGTACCTCACCACTTATTTAGCTTTCTTTTTTAATGTTTCTCACTAACACTTTATAATTTTCTGTGCAGACGTCTTGGACAAAAATCTTTTGTTAGCTTTATCTCCAGGGATATCACCTTGTTTTATGTATTTTATGCTATTATAAATGGTAGCTCTTTTATTTCATTTTCAATCTGTTGCTCAATTATATGAATTAAGTTTATTGTTTTAAGTACTGAATGCGGGTACTGCAACCATGTCAAGCCTTCATAATTATTATAATAATCTCTCTATGAATTCCTTCAAATTTTCTGCACATAATTATATCATCTGGATAGTGACAGTTATTTTCCCCTACTTTTCAATTCTTATACCTTTTATTTCTTTGTATTGGTTTATTGAGCTAGCAAGAAACTCTAGAACATGGCTGAATAGAAAGAGCAATGATGGGAATTCTTGTCTTGTTCCAAATTCCAAATGAGAACTCAATGTTTCAACATTCACTGTGGTGTTGGCAATAAGGTTGTAGTAGATATCCTTTGTAAAATTTAGGAAATTTCATTCTATTCCTATTTTGATGAGTTTTGCCATGAATGAGTATTGACTTTTGCCAAAAGCTTTCTTTACATCTCCATAATAATCACCTTTTTTTCCTCATTTTTTCGTCTATGTAGTGAATTGCATGAATTGTTTTCCCATAGTTGCACTAACCTTACACTCCTAAGATAACCCCCAATTAGTCATGATGTAGTTTTTATGTATATTGGTGGACTGGGTGCACTAATTGTAGTTTATGTTTGGCATTTACATTTATGAGTGAGATTCAGTTCTAATTTTCCTTTATCATTTTGCCTTTGTTGAGTGTCAGAATCAAGATTACAGACAGTGTCATAAAACATAATGGAAGGTTTGCCTTTTTAGTCTATTGTCTGAAGGAATGAATATAAATTAGAAATATTTTTCCCTTGAACATTTATAGGACTTATTGGTAAAACCATCTGGGCCTAGAGAGTTCTGAATAAAAAGTTTTGGTTTGTTTTTACTAGTTAAAGTAAATTCAAAATTCTTATTTCTTCTGGAGAAAGAATTTGTATGGTGTTCCAGGAATATATAAATAAATATATTTCCAGGAATATATAAATAAAAAATATAAAATATATATATTTGTATTTATTTTCAAACATATTGGCATTAAGTTTTCATATATCCTATTATTATCCTTTCAATGTGTGCTGTATTGTTAGTAATGTGCATTTTTTATTCTTGATGTTATTTGTGTTTTTTTCTTTACTTTCTTGATCGATCTCACCAAAGTGCTGCCAATTTTATTTATATTTTCAGGGAACCAACTTTTGATTTTGTTTGTTCACTTTATTATATTTCTATTTTGTACAATATTTTCTATTCCATTAATTTGTCTACTTAATTTTATTCTTCCAACTTTTCTTTGGTTTTATATTGCTTTGGTTCTCCTAGTTTCTGAAATTGAAATTTCCAGCCTTTGTTTTTTTTAATCTATCCATTTGAAGCTGTAAATTTCCCTCTTCATAATGTTGGTGTTCTGGTGAAAGAAAGAAAGAAAGAAAGAGAGAAAGAGAGAGAGAGAGAAAGGGAGAGAGAGAGAAAGGAGGGAAGGAGAGAAAGGGAGGGAAAAAGGGAGGGAGAGAGGGAGGAAAAAAAGAAAGAAGAAAGAAAGGGGAGGGAGGAAAAGGTAAAGAAAAAGAAAAAGTCTTTGTTTGTAATATTCCAGTTTCATATATCTGTGTTGAAAGTACTTCACTACGACTGATTCCAAGGTGCTAATGGGTTAACCACCAGCTGAAAATTTTCCTGAATATTTAAGTCAGTTCTGTGAGCAGATACAAGCCAAGTCCAGCACACCACTGACTGTATGTCTCAAAGTTTTAATAGTATTATCACAATTGTTTAGTTCAAAATATGTCCTGGTTAACACTATACTTGGCCACGCTTCTTTGAATATTTAGAAATGTGTGACTAAATTCCCAATCACATTGAAATATTCCAGTTAATTTTTGTTTTTTATTTGTAGTTTCCTTGAATTTTTATTGGAGATCAGGATTGATAGGATTTCAGTTTAGTAAAATCTGTTGAGATTGGCTTGAGGTACAGAAATAATTGATTCTTATAAATATTACATGTGTGCCTAAAAAGAATGTTTTCATAATCTTATTCTGCAAATGTATGGAGCAGTGTTCCACAATATGCCCATTCATTAGGGCAAAGTTTTTATCTGGCTTAACTCTTTTGTCATTATGATATTTCTACAAGATATATCTATGATTCAGAGAAATATGTTAAAATTTCCCACACTGAATGTTATTTTTTTCTCTTGTACTTCTTTCAGAATTACTTCATGTATTCTGAAGTCTTGTTTTTTAGGCTTTTTACATATTTCAATTGTAATATTTTTGTTAATTGAAATGTGTCATTGTAAAATTATACTCTTTATCTTTAGTAATGTTTAGTCTATTATGTTTAATATGAATGAATCCTTCTAAGGTATCTGACAATTGGTATTTGCCTGCTCTATTTTTCTGCCCTTTTATCTTTCACATTTTTGTATCTCTTTGTTTTAGATATGTCTTTTTAAAATAGTATACACAGAAATATAAATCAGGATTTTTTTCTTTTTGTTATCTTTACTGGAGAACTGAATACATTAAAATTTTTATAAGTTGTAATATTTAAGAGTTAAAAATCAACCATCTTATTTTGTGCTTATTTTTGTCCTACTTCTCATATTTTTTTTCTTTTCTTTGTTGCCTTCTTTTGGATTTATTTGTTTTTCTTTTATTAGTCAGGACTTATATACTCTGTTTCTATTATTTTAGTATTTACCCTGAAATTACAGCACTCATATTTAATTCATAAAATTGTTAAATTAATCAATACCTTGATGTGCATTACAGATAGCATAAAGACCTTAGAACATTTAACTTCAGTTTCCCTCCTATTATTCTTCCTGAATATTTTCATTCTTTTTTTCTTTGTAGTTTCAGAAGACATTATTATTATTATTATTATTATTATTATTATTATTTCAGCAATCAAGTACACATTTTGGGAGATACGTTTATAATTGTGCCCTTCCTTTGTTTTTGGAAGAAGAAGACTTGCCTGAGGGCAGATGTGGGTCATAAAGACTGGCAATGCAGGGTAGATGTTGAGACAAGACTTACAGCGAGCAAGACACAAGGGGATATCTGAGAGCTAGTGGTCAAGGCCAAGCTCGCATTAGAGTTAGGTGAGAAGAGAGAAGTCAAGGGAGTCTAGCCAACGTGAGGAAGCAAATCTCAGGGGAGCATTTGGGATCCAGCAATCTGAACAAGCAAGGGAGAGACAGACAGACGTTCAAGTTGTCCTGACCACAGATGTAAGGAAGGCATCCTCACAGCCAGCAGGCTGACACTGAGGCAACACCCAGCACAAGCAGGGAGCATCTTAGGTACCTTTTGCCGAGTGGGGCATAAGTCCACATATGTGATCAGCAAGTCACGTTTGGGAGCTAGATACTGAAGAGAAATAGGGGTCACCAACAGTAGACGTTATTTCATCTGTTGACAGTTTTCTGTGCAAAGTACTGATCTCCAGAGCCTAATGCAATGCCCAGCACTTAATGGGCACTCAATAAATAGGTATCTGTTGATTTATTTCCTGACTCTTACTGAACAAATGGGATTATGCCAGCCTTTATGATAAAAACATGAATTGGAATTGTTTGTTAACCTAAAGGCACTTATATCTGGGGACTGAAATCAACATTTAACTAAACTATAAGACAAACAACAGAAGTTAAAATGCCAAGGCGGAGCCATTAGCTCTGCCTGAGATTATCAAGGATGGCTTCATAGAGGAGGTGGTAGGCTTGTTTGAAGGGTCAACCAGGGGACATCTTCATGACAATGACAGCAACAGGAGATATTGTTAATATTCTGAACCTGTGCCTCCTAAGTTACGGGTACTGAAGGTCAGGGCAAGGATGTGCTCTGTGATGAACAGAGTGACCAGGAAAAGCCTGGCAAACAAGGGAGACTGTTCAACCCTCCCTGCCTCCCCGCACCAGCCAACTGGGAGTGCTCTTGTCTCTC
>PVKM010042278.1:0-12859 GCA_004027735.1 Carollia perspicillata | reverse complement strand
TGTCCTTATAAGGAATAAAACTTTTCTGCTGATAAGAGAGAACGCTAAACTGGTTTTCTTTTCTTTTACATTCCACCCAATACATGGCAATTTACAGAGGTGTTGCTAGACTTTATTTCTATATACTTATATTGTTTATTTGTAAACTTTGAAATACTTTAAAAATCTTTTTAGAATAATCTTGGATTTATAGGAAAATTGAGAAGCTGTTATAGCTTGCATAGACACTTTATCCATTTCTCCCTTCGTTATCTTACCTTAGTGTGATGCATTTGTTATAATTAATAAAAGATATTGATAATATTCCTAATGAGTAAAGCCCGTAGCTTATTCAGATTTCCTTAGTTTTTACAAAACACCCTTGTTTTCGCCCAGGATACCACATTTTGTTTAGTTTTGTCTCACTGGGCTCCCCTTGGCTGTGGTCCCTTCTCAGGCTTTCTATGCTTTTGATGACCGTGCCAGCTCTGGGGAGCACTGGTCAGGTATTTGTAGGATGCTCCCCTACGAGGATTTGCCTGATGGTTTTCTCCTAATGAGGCTAGGTTGCAGCATTTTGGGGGAAGGAGACAGCAGAGCTGAAGTGCCATTTTCTTCACATTTAAAGGGTACATGCTATCAAGATGATTCTTGCTCTTGATACTGATCTTGATCACCTGACTGAGCTGACCGTCGTCAAGTGTTCCCAATGTGGTTCCTTTTCCCACTCCCCCCCGCCCTCCAGACCCTTCTGGTGGGAAGGTGTTTCGCAGCCCGCACTGGAGGGAGTGGAATGATGCCCTAGCTCTGTGTGGGTGGAGTGTCTAAATTATTTGCAATTGTTTTACAAGGGAGATTTGTCTCTTTTCTGCTACTTACTCTATTTATATCAGTAGGAATTAATACTAATTTTTATGCTTTGAGTTATAACCCAATACTAACATTTTGTTGCTGAAATTGTTCCAGCTTTTACCACTGAGAATTATTTCAGTTGCTTCCTATGTCTGTTTGACACCCCAGTCAACGTCGTTTCCCCCCCTCGCAATTCCTTGCTTTCTAGAAATTAGGTTTTTGTTTTTTTTTTTAAACAAATGTATTTGCCATTTCTTGTTAAGCCTTACTATTTTATGGATAAGGACACACATGCATTAAAGATTAAATGACATCCATTCTCAACGATTGATACTTGGATGTACAGTAACAGTGCCTTTCTAGTTAACAGGAGTGAGGGACAGTGGGGAAGAAACCCCGTGCACCCCGCTCTTCCTGTGACCCTCACAGAAGAGCTTCACCCCCCTGCTTGTTGCCAGGGGTCCAGACAGCAGGTTTTGGCCGCCTTGAAGTTTTCAGCCCCAGTCACTCTGGCGATACCAGCAATGCCAGCTTCTCAGGGAAGAATATATTGATTCCTAGGAGTGAAGTGATCACTACTGTTAACAGAAGTTGTTTTATGTTTTCCTTTTTTCTACAGATGTCCTAATGTTTCCCCCTTGGCTGCATTCCCTCCACCCCCCACACTATTAACATTCTCTTAACTTGGAAAACGAACTATATCTGATTCAGGTGATTCTAATTACTTAGAATTAAAACCAGAGGCATACATTTTCAAGTTTCACTGGGTGTGTGACTTCTGTACAGCTGCTTTGGGTATTGCGGAAAGGAAACAAAATGAGGCTTGTTTCTGCTAATAGGAGCTGGTAAAGGTTGCTTTTGGCCTCAGAAACACAGCTACATTTAGTGGTGGTGTTTGTAAGACTTCATGCTTCATGTGTGAGAAGCCTATTTATTCAAATGCTTTCAGATGCTCTTCATGCCTTTGCATGCCTCACTATGGAAGGTTATACAGTGGCTGACGTATGTGGGTAATTGCCCCCCTGGAGGTACAGAGAAATTTTGGTTTTACTGAGGAAATAGGCATGGAGGCTCAGTAACACCCAGGTTCTCGCTGTCAGTCTCTGGGACTTGGACCACGGAGTGACTTCCTAAAGCTGGGAGTCACTACAACAGGCTGTCCGGCTTATCAGACCTGTTTTTGAACTCCACTTTGGGCAAAGGAAGTACCCTCCCCCTCCCCCTCATCCTCCTTGTTTTATGTTCAAATAGACACAGTACAGAAAGAAGATGCCTGGGAAGGGCCTGTACTGTACTTCAGAAGGTTCCATCTAGCACCAACTTCCCACTGGTGTCCCTGAGGCCTGGGCCATGCAGCACCCCGAGGGTGCACCACTGACTATTCCATATGAAGGTGGCCCCCCACAGAGTTGTGGAACTCAGAGGCCCGTGTGTACCCAGCAAGCCCTCTTAATTGGCATCTTAGATCTCATCAAAGATCCATGGCCAGTGAACGTACCTCCTTAGAATGTTACTAGTCTTTCATGACGAAGGTGACCGCAGTGCTTTCCACAGGCCAAGCCACCTGACGCTAGGGATCCCCTTTTAACTAACACCCAGAATGTCCAGTTGAGTCTAGGTTTTACATCTAGTATTTAGTACTTGGTCTGTCTTACAGAGCCCTTTGGAAACTAACGAGGTTGTTTTATAAAATGTGTATACATATGTTTAGAGAAGACAGGACCGTAATAGCTAACTAGATGTTTACTATATTCTAAGTTAAACTCAGTCGTCATATAAGATTGACATCATCATTTTTTCAGGTAAAACGTAAAGCACAGTGAAGCTTAAGCGACTCACCCAAGGTCACCTGGCTGTAAAGGATGCTGGTGATACTCAAACCCAAGCAGACTGGCTCTGGGAGCCCACAATGATGATGATTGCTGGCAGAGGTGGACTCCAGGCGCAGTTTAAGCTTCAGGACCCTGCCTTTGATAGGTCCTTCAGCGTCCTGGTGACATCTGCAGTTTCTCGAAAGCGTGGGTCTGCCCCTGTCTCTGGATGTTGAGATTATGGGTGATTTTAACTTCATGAGCTCATTTTCTAAGCTTTGTAAAACTGCTATATTACTTTTATAATTAAGAAGCTTAGGTATTTCCCCCAGGACTGAGTTCTGTGCTGAGTGTCTGCTGATGAATTGTAGTTTACTCTCAAGTTTATCACTGAAGCCAGTAAAAATTATTAACTTTGTTTTCTGTCTTTGGCTCTGTTCTGCTTTCGAGAGCCTCCATTATAAAGCTACTTTAAACTGTAAAGAATCACCTTCATGTTCTCCTAAACCTCAACTTGTTCGGAGCGCATTGCTGTTCCTGCACACCCTGCCACGTTAAATGCTGTCTTGATGTGCTCCCATGGCTGTTAGTTACTTTGTCCCTTGAATGACATGATCTTAGTAATTCATTTTATAGTAACATTAAGTCGTTCACCTGTTGGATTTCTTGACTTGGCCTGACATTCGCTAAGGAGCAAGGTGTGGTTTGACATGATTAAGCATGGGTTGCTGTGAGTTTCCTTTGTGGTCAGGCTGCCTGGCCAGTTCAGTCAAGTGGGAACAGGACCTCTCTCTCCTACAGGATTGTGAGATAAGGCACATAGAGCTTAGTTTGTAGTGAGCACGCCTTGAGTAAATTATATTAGTATAAACTTATGAGTGGAGTGTGTTTGAATATGAACAAAGGAGAAAGAAAAGTAGAGATGTCTCAGCAGGAGAAATGATGTGGATAATGTTCCCTCCTAGTACAAAACAGTCGATATTCGAACAATTCCCTGGTCCCATCCAAATGCACTGAATAATAGAAGACAAAAGCTTTATTCAAAACTATTCTCATTATATGCAGTAGGTGGCAGCAGAGGAAAGCTTATGGCAATTTTGTAGCTAAGCAGATTTGAACAACGTTGAGCTAGGAAAGAAAAAGGGGCCCTTCTGGGTAAGACAGGCATGTGTGATAGTAGTACTCAGGCCTTCCATTCGGCCCACTGTTTTGGGCTGGACTAACCAGCCCCCACATAGATTGGCCGAAGTGAGCCTTGTGAGTTGCTTTTTGGGCCATTCGTCATTTTGCCCAGGTCCTGTTTTATCATAAGAATAGAAATAAGCAGTAAGGACTTTGAATCAACAGTTTGTTAAGTGAATGCTTCCCCTGCTGATGTTGGGTTAGATGTGTTATCCCAAATGAAATGGCTTTGATAATAGTCAACCTTGCTTTCAAATCCATCTTAACATTAGAAAAACAGTGGAGTTAACTGTCTAACGTTAAATCGCTATCTCAGCTCTTTAGGAAAACATTTCCTCAACACTCAAGTTAACTTTATTTATCAGTAGTTTCACAGAGACGGATTCGACACTTCCATGAAGAGAACTGGGCCTGGTCCCAACACTGACGTTAACTAGGGGGTGACATTAATTCCTTTTTCCTCTTTTGGTCTCAGTTTCCTCATTAAAAAAAAAAAATAGATTCAAAGCTCACTGAAGTCCCTTCTATCTCTGTGATTTTAAAACTGTAAAAATATAGAGAAGTTCAGACACTGACACAGATTTTTCCATCAAGGTGGGTGCCTACAGGACATCCCGAAGCCGTGTGAGGTGCAGCACACTTACTCCTTGTGTGGGGCTCTCCTTTCCAGCCCAGCCCCGAGCACCGCATACCAGTGAGACCTGCCCTCGTCCCCATCATTATTGCAACAGCAAAATACTTGCCCACAAATTTCCCACACGTCCATTAGGGCTGGGAGCCACCACCCTGGAGAACCACTTAGCTAGACTGGAGAATCTTTCCTAAGTAGTCTGTCCCCGGCCGAATTCCTAGGCCTCCAAGACTCCCAGCCCTTGGCATACGAGTGCCTTCTCCCAGGCATGCAGTCAAACACTCATCTGGATGCTGCTTTGAAGGGACTTTGCAGATGTAATTAAGGTCCCAAATAAACTGGCATTAAGATAGATTATCCTCAGTTGGCCTGACCTAGTCCTCAATTAGGCCTAGGCTTTCCCGTGAAAGGAATGTGGGCAGTCTCCCAGAGCCAAGCCTGGGCCCCAGCTAGCGTTCAGCAAGGCATGAGGATCTAAATTCTAGAGCCGCAGGAAGCAGATGTGGCCCACAACCTGAATGATCTTGGAAGCAGATTCTTCCCCGGAGCCCCCAGAAAAACACAGCTGACACCTAGATTTCAGCTTTGAAAGCCCTCTTGTAACACACCCCAGTCACACCACGCTGGATGTCCTGACCCAAGAACTATGTGCGAAGAAGGGGTGTTGATCTGAGTCTCTGGGTTTGCAGTGATTTGTTATGCAGCAACAGAAAATTCACACATCATTTAATAAAGAGATGCAACGTGTACACTGGTCACGGGATTTCCCTTATCATCTTCCATAAACCATCCAAATGCAGTTCCCACCACCCACCCCAGGGGCTGCACCAGGAAGAAATCACGTTGATTCTTCTCAGTGCTGCCCCCTCCCTGAGTAAGATGGTGTGAAGACTACATTGAAATTCCAGGAACTGACAACCCTCCTTTTGTTCTTTAATCCTCACCGGTGGACACTTTTTTCATGCTTTTAGAGAGAGAAGGGGGAGAGAGAAACAATGACACAAGAGAAAAGCTTCGATTGATTGCCTCCCATATGACAGGAGAGAGTGCCCGTCAGACCAGGACCAAACCCGCAACCTAGGCACGTGCCTGGACCAGGGATCAAACCTGTATCCCTTCGGTTAGAGGACAACACTCCAACTGACTGAGCCACACCAGCCAGGGCCGACAGGCCTCTCTTATTCCACATCCTTCCTGGGGATGTTCAAGGTCACTCTGGGTCCCTGGTCCAGCCCTCAGCTCGTGCTTATCTCAGGAACACATTCATAACTATTCTTACGCTTTTCATCACGAGGCACCATGTTGGTGAAACATAGATAGGAAAGGTGATGTGTAACCTTAATCACTTAGTGAAATCTGACCTACACATTCTACATCACTACAGATGGTCTCATAAACCCAGTCTGTATGAGCATGATTTAAAAATAATGTCCTTAAAATGGTACTGAAAATTCACATTTTGTGTGCAGTGAAATATTCCAGGCCTTCAGGTGTCACCTGCTGCCTACTTTTTTCTTCTTTCTGGGATACTTTTTTTCCCTGTAGTTCTCACCTCCCTCCATCCTGCTCAGAAATGTTACCAACAAAGCCACTTGATTTTGGAAGCCTCCCTTATTTTATTTTTGAAAACACAGAAGCCACATTCGAGAGCTGTATAATTATTTTAGCATTTAAAATCCATAAAGTCTTCTTTGAAATAAAGAACAACAGTTGGTTCAGACACCAGGCCTGGCTTTCCATCCATGTGCCTTTGCTTCGGCGGATGTGCGGGCCCATGTTCCTCCTTTAAAAACAGCTGGGGCAGCACAGAGGCCAGCCATCGGTTTTGTGCAGAGTCGCGTCACTTTATACATTCACCATGAGGTCTCTCTGGGTAGTCTTGAGCCATCATAAAAGGGGCCCTTGCCCTGGCCAGCGTGGCTCAGTTGTTTGGAGTTCTGTATGGTAAGCGGAAACAAAGCAGGTCTGAGTCCTGGTCCGGGCACATGCCTGGTTTGCAGGTTGGGTCCCCATGGGGACATATTGGAGAGGCGACTGATTGGTATTTCTCTCTTGAGTCAGTGTTTCTCTCCATCTCTAAAATAAGCATGTCCTCAGGGGAGGATTAAATAAATAACTAAATAAATAAATAGCTCTCAAATATTTGTATATAAATTAGTATTTCCTCCTTACTTCCTTTGTTCTTTCCCTCTTCTTCCCTCCCTCCCTCTTTCTCTCTCGCGCCTTATACTGTACTCTATTTCTCAACCATTAAAAATCACAGCATACATGTTTATTAATTTTCTTCCAAATCTTTCCCTCTAATTACATTTCTTCCCCGTTTTCTCTATAGTTGTCCCTGCGTTGGTCCCTAGAATACTAACAGCCACAGACAAGGTAGGGTTCAATAATCTAATGCTTATTCCAGATGTGCAGGAGACAATTAAGTTATAAGTATTAGTAATCTCCCTCTAAAGTCCTTATTTGCATGTCGGTCTCCTGGCTAAAACAGAGAACTTCTGGAAAATGGGAGCCTGCCTTTATTTATTGTTATATCTCCAGCAATTATCTAAAGGTCTTGCCCAGAATAAAGAGTTGTAATGGTTGGTAACATTAATGAGTGAGATAAAGACACTGTTTCTTTGGAAATAACAAAATAATGGTATTTTTAAATGGTATTGGGAAATAACAAAATAATGGTAAGTCTAAATTTGAAAGGGAATATAAAATGTAAACTGCTGCACAGATAATAACCCATGCACTTTGATGTACTCTGCAAATATTATTTTCATCCTGCAAATTTTGTGCCAGTGGCTAGCTGTACTTCTACCTCTGTTATTAGTTATTAAAATCTGCTTCATACGGCTTCATTAATCTTTCATTTTTTGTTCCAGCCTCAACCGCACAGTTCGAAGACAATATTTACGCTTTCATCGTGTGCTTTGTCAATTGCCGGTTTCTTTTCCTGATTTTTCACTTGTCGAGTTTTATTTGTCCATACTTTGAGTTCTTATCAAGTGCAACACATTTTGAACTCCTCTCCCTGCTGGATTTTCCACCTTCGACAGTAATAGAACATGAAGGTGGAGCGTACAGGAAAGTAAACACTAAATTTCAGCCTAAAAACAGTAGGAAACCCCAGCCATTTCTACTTGAATGATTGCCACACACACAGGAAAATCACCACATCCGTCACCAGCTGAAAATGTTAGTGTCCACTAGGACCAGCAATGGCGACACAGTCTGGCAGAGGCAAACTCTGGTGTTACTGCATCCCCCGACATGGCACCTGAGTCTGCATTAAAATAAAAACAAACGCCGAAACCCCCCACTCATTTTAAAAGTAAATGTGTGTTTCATGAGCTGTGTAAGAGCGGCACAGTAGTGCTTGCTACAATTTAATTTTTTCCTGAAGAATCTATGTCCCTGGGCCTTCATCTAAACCGCACCTGACATTATAGTACTGAACGTACAAACATTCAGAACCAACAGAGAGTGAAAGGAATGGGCCGATTTTCATATATGTCTAAAAGACAATGGTTAGCCCTGACTGTCCCAATATGATTTGGGACTCTGCCTCACATTCTGGGATTTTCAATGCGAAGTCTCAGGTTTAAATTAGCCACAGGGGAAGAATTTTGTTCACGACTTTGGGTCCATGAGGAGAAGGAAAACCATGATGACATCCTTGGAAAATCACTGATAGATTCAGAGAACTTCTGCCTTCTATCCCATCCCACCCCACCATTTAAAGGTATGATTTAAAGAAGCACCAAGCTCTAACACCCCATTCGTAGTTTAGAATATTTCTCAAGCACATCACGAATTCCAGGCTGGTTTTCCCTCTTGGTTGGAGGCTTCAGCAGCTCTCCAGTGACCTCTTGGTATTAGTGTTTCACTGAGTTACATCTGCTTAGAACAGAGGATGTAGACGAATGTTTCCTGAAAGGGGTCTCATGTTCAACACTTACATAGGTGTTCGCTGGGCAATAGCGCCAGTGCCTGACGTTTCTAATGCTTGCTGCTGTGGGACCTGCGCCCTCCCTCGCCCACGTGGCCGCTACGGGAGACGCCATTTGTGAGGTAGTTCAAGACATGGCCACTCCGACTCAGAGATCAGATGGCTGCCTGGACAGGAGCCATAGGAACACGGAAAGCAGGCTGTATGTGGAGTCGCACCCAGCCTTCTCAAGGCCCCTGGGTTTATCCCAATCCTGTAGCATTTTCACACCCTATGACGCCTCCTTCCCCTCTCCCCCTCTCCCTCTGTTACCCTATGAGTAGCACCGAAACGGCGCGTCCACGTCTGCTGGTCCTCCGGGTGGTTTTTGCGGAGTATCACAAGTGCAGTGCAGCTCCCTGGTTTGGACCTCCTGCATTACACTGTCTTCTTAGGTGACCCCACCCCCCTGGTCTAAGCTGAGTGGGGTCTCTTTTATTTTACTTATGTAATATGGGGAAAGCCAGTCTACAGTGACAGATCACAGACACGAAGTGGAAAGAGAGGCTGACAAGAGTGACCGAAAGGGGGGCCCTGGCTGGTTGTAGGCCCCTGGTTCCAGTGACTCTATGGGCTCAAGGACAGCCCTGCTCCGTTTGGTTGTTCTAACTCTTCCTAGAGTCTGCAAACCAGTAAATTCTGCTTTCTAAGTTGCTCAGAGAAGTGTTTCTATCGCTTGAAACCAAAACATACAACTGTCAGATACAATTTGCGGTCACCTCCAGAAAATGTTTTTTTCCAGATCTTTTTTTAAAAGATTTTATTTATTTATTTTTAGAGGGAAAGGGGGAGGGAGGGAGAAAGAGAGGGAGAGAAACAAAAATGCATAAGAGATACATTGATAGGTTGCCTCTTGCATGTCCCCAATCAGGGACCTGGCCCACAACCCAAGCATGTGCCCTGACTGGGACTCGAACCAACAACCTCTTTGATGGCAGGCTAGCACTCAGTCCACGGAGCCACACCAGCCAGGGCAGGGCTAGATTTTTCTTAAATGATTGGTATCGCTAGACTCTACTTGGTTGCTAGAAACAGTTTTATCCGAATTGCTGTCTTCGTTAGAATTTGTGGGACGAGACGAAATGGGAGAACTAAGCCCCATAAAGAGTTGCCTTCTTCCTTAACATGAAATGATGCTGTCATCGACACATGACGGAATGCTTCTGGAATTTTCTAACAGTGATGATTGACTTCAACGTAATCCAATTTTTTTAAAAAAAGCACACATTGAATACCTACTGTACACCAAGCACTGAGCATACAGAGAGAAAAGGCCATTTCCTTCTCCACAAGTTCATGGCCTAGGGCAGTGGTGCTCAAAGGGTGGTCTTAAGCTGCTGCTTCAGCATCACCTGGAAACGCATTAGAAAAGTAAATGAAACAGGAGCTTTGCACGGGGGCCCAGCAATCTAGTTTAACTAGATTGGTTTAACTAGCCCTCCAGGTTGATTTTGATGTAGCTTAAGTTTGAGAACTGCTGCTCTAGGGACTTACCTATACATATATATACCTGCTTACCCAGTCTTCCTTCTCTCTAGTGGCACAATTTGTGACTCACCTGAACTATGACGAAAAGCTGCACCTCACCCTCAATGGAAATGAGTGAAAATAGAAATCAGTTTGAGTTTTTCTGAACAAGAAATCCAAGTGTGAAAATCCTGGGAAAGTCTCTCACCTTCCTGCCCCAAGGCCAACAGGAAAGGAAGATGTGTGTTCCAGGCCTCCCTGCAGTGGCTCCACTTTATCGCGGCAGATAAGACAACACTCGGAAATAACTGGGAAGGGTTCATCCCAGCAGGCCTGGACTGCATCTTGGCACTGCCTCACTCAAACCCAATCTCTGAGCGGGGCGTGTGTGCCAGGGCCTCTACCGGGAGGCGTCTGAGAACAGTCAGCGCTATCGGTCCTCCAACCACATCAGAAGGCCCTTCTTCTCCCTCTATTAAAACCTGCCACCCTGTGTGAAAAGACAGAGGGATAAACTGAGAACTGAGGCCAAGGTGTTTAGAGAATGCCAGACTTCTTTCATCCTGAGCAGTTCTAATTGGCATTGTCCTTTCGAAGACTGTCAGCTGCCTTCTCTCACAGAACTTTTTGTCCTTTTCTATCCTTTTGCTTTCCCATTTCTTAACTTTTCTATTTTCCATCACTCAGTTCAATGAAATATTCAGAGCTCATTCCAGGCTCTGAACCAAGCACAAGATGATTTAAGATTTAGTGCCTGCGTTTAAGAAGCGCGTAACCGGTGATACTCCACATCAGTCGCCACCATTTGATGTCCGAACTACATGCTAGGCATTGAACTAGGATTTGGCACTCACAGATGAGTACAAGCTGGCATGAGCTGAAGGAGTTTGATGTCTGTGGGACGAGACAGGCACAAGCCAAACAGGATGGGGCTGTAATTGAGCTAAGAAGGTCCACAGAGACGAGAGCAGATGACTCAACCTGAAGGCGCTGAGGAAGGTTGGAAGAATCTGTCCTTGGAATTGGGTCAGTCATGTGAGGGGTGGTAGACAGGAGATGGCATGTGACAGTATGGTGTATCCCGAAGAAGGGGAGAAGCTCCTGGTGGCTGAAGGGTCGTTTTCATGGTTGAAGACTAGATTCAGAGAGTGAAGGACTGCACATGCCACAGGCCAGGCCAGAGAGCTGAGACCTGATTCCATAAAGAGCTGAAGTTCAGCAGGGTTTCTGAAGGAAGGAAGAGTAATAGTCAGATCCAGGCTTTAGAAAGAACTGGGAAATAGCATGGAGGACACATGTAGGGGGATAAAAAGCAAGAAGAGAGTGTTTTAGCCCTGGCTGGTGTAGCTCAGTGGATTGAGTACCAGCCTGCGAACTAAAGGGTCCTTGGTTTGATTCCCAGTCAGGGCACATGCCTGGGTTGCAGGCCAGGACCCCAGTAAGGGGTGTGTGAGTGGCAACCACACATTGATGTTTCTCTCCCTCTCTTCTTCCCGTCCCCTCTTTAAAAATAAATAAATAAAATCCTAAAAAAAAGAAGTGAGTGATTTAGTTATCAATCACTGTGTAATAAATGACTCCCAAACTTAGTGACTTACAACAATGATGATTTATTTTTTTTTGTGAATTAGTTGAGTGGCTCTTTAGCTGGTCTCATGTGGCTTACTCACGTGACAGCATTGAGCTGGTGGGTCATCTGAGGGATGGACCCGGCTGGGGCACTGGGGTGCCTGGGCTTCTTTGTCCATGTGGTCTCAACCTTCTTCTCTCCGTGCTTGCTTATCACTCAATGTCTATGCCATGTCTCTATACATAGTAGTGATAGCACTCCAGGAAGGTGAAAGCTAATCTTCAAGTCTTCTTAAGACCCATGACAGAGGTGGCACAGTGCCATTTGCTCTGCAGTTCCCTGGTCAAGGTCATGTGGAAGAAGATGTCTACACGATGACATAAACACAGGGAAGCATGGTTTATTGGAACCTGACAAAATTAGCAGGTTATTTTCAAAGAATGAGCAAAAGACAATGAAGGGCTGAACTAAGTTAGCACCTGTGTGAGTACAGGAAGAGATATTTAGGAAACGTGAGAAATAGCCATACCATAGAATGCTGTATTAAGGCTGAGATGAGAGTTATAGGCAAAGTGCTTGTGAAGAACAGGTTGCAGGTGGACCAGATGCTCTTGGTTCTCCCTCCTCCACCCCTTCCATCCGTCAATCAATACCCCATCCCCTAGCTGCTGTATTGGCTGATAACAACTCACAGCTGTCCCATTCTTTGCGAAATTGCCTTTGGCTACAAGGAGCTGTCTGCCAAGGAGGTTATGTGCCCCACCCTCAGGACAGATTCATTGGCGTAGGGTACAAAAGACTGGCCCCTTGCCTCCGGGTGGGATTGACTCAATGGTACAAATTTGTGCTCTGGAGCTTTCCTGTGGGATCAGCCTCCAGGTGAGATGGCAACCTTGCTCAATTCTCTGCCTGCCCTGCGCTGCTGCCCTTGAGCTCCCTTCTCCTGAGAGCGTTCCCCAGCTCTGCTTCTAGGGAACCCACACTGAGATGCAAGGAGAAAAAATATTCAAATAGGTGCTGGAGTTTCTGGTGGGCTTTGCACCTCTGTGCTTTCTAGGTTGTGCCCTTTCTCCAGCTATTTTCAGCTCATGTGTCTCTCTCTACTTTCTGTCTTGTTCTCTCTGTTTCCCGTCTTACAGATTTTTCTGCACAACTGGCAGTTACTTAAGGAGGCTTAAATGAGTCTTTCTGTGAGCCTGAATAGATCTAGCTGCAAAAAAAAATGTGGCTTTAATAGAAGTGAAGTCCACAAGATAGGTTTAACCTTCCCAAATAATGACCTCAGTCTTATAAAGTAATAGTTGTCCTATGGACAGAAAGCATGGATTCTAAGTTTGAAGACCTAGCAAGTATATCTTTGTTATTTTTGTCCTTTAGAATCACTCATT
>PVKM010042277.1:0-12870 GCA_004027735.1 Carollia perspicillata | reverse complement strand
TAGGGCTTAATTCCCATCAGCTTCAGGCAGGGGTGCATTGTCAATAGGACAGCATAGGGACCAATCTATTGTTCAGACAGCTGCTGCTCATCTGGAGTTCCATCTGCCCAACAGTAACTTTTTCTTTTGTGATGTGGGCACTCATTCCTCCAGTGTCTTTCCTCCTTGCAATGGGCACACTGATTAATGCCTGTTGCGCTTTTCTTCTCTATAGGGCCTCTTTTGCCACTGGAGTGGTGCCGGGAACTTAATGAGTTTCCTTTCTCTGCCCTAGAGTCTTGCTTCTTTTTGGCTTCCCTGAGCTAATTCCAAAAACCACTGTGGCCTGTTTTGCTTTCCCTGCTTCCCAGGCATTGTAGACTTTAAATGCTATGTTCACTAGCTGGGAGGAGCTCATTCCCAGTCCTCATACTCAGCAGGGCGCACCAGGCCCCTCCCACCTGTGAGGGGGGTGGCCCTGTGGAGACGCCCCCCCCGATCCTCAGGGGGTAGGGTGGAGGCACAGCGCAGGCCCCACCCACCTGTGAAGGTGGTCGTCCCATTTCAGCAGCCCGGGAGGCTCCAAATGCTCCTCCTACTTGTGGGCATGAGTGCACTGCAGAGCCACCCTCCACCCACTGGGGATAGTGTACCAAAGGCCCCAGGGCTCGGCGGGGGCCAAGCACCACTCATCGAGGCTCTGGCTCTAGTCTCTGGAGCTAAGGAGGTCCCTCCCTGCTCCTCGGGTGCTGCAGGGAAGTGCAGCCGACTAGGGATTTGTTTCTTTCCCAAATCTTAATACAGGTTCCCTCTGGGGCCAGCCCACTCCAAAAATCGGCCATTCCAAGGAACAAAAAGTTTCCTACTGACCAGGCCCTGAACCATGGTTAAAGTTCCTAAGCATACAGTCTAGGATGGTAGACTGTTCTCCACTCATGTTTCCCGCCCAGTATTGGTGCAGACAAACAAAGGGAGGGTGTTTCCTTGAAGGGAAACCACTCAGGTCACAGACACATTCACACCAACATACACACATAGTCACACCGAAGTTTAAACTTTCCCTCCCCGAGTGAGGGTCCGGTGATCGGACTTCCTAGTCTCGATCCTGATTTCTGATTCGAGAGGTGATCAGCCTCTCCTGGTCTCAGGTCTAGTCCCAGGGGCACTTACTGATTTACAGATTTGGAGCCTTCTGAGAGATGGTGGTCTGAGTCCCTCCGAACCCAGGAGCAGACTGTGGACGGCCCGGCGGTTCAGCGTCCCCATCCGTAGGGCCTAAGAAATCTCAGGGCATGCGCTCCCCTCTATTGGGTAGCCACCCACCGACTCCGCCTGTCTCCTCCCAGCAGCAATTTGGCCGGTTGTGTGTAAGGTCATTTCCCAGTCAGGGAACCAAATGTTCCAGAAAATCGAAATGACCAGACACCAGAGGGGTTCAAGAGCATGATCCTTTATTCATGCATGGTCCCAGAGGAGTCCAATTCCAAATTCTGGGCCCCGAACAAAGGGGTTACAAGACTTATATACTCTATCCCTTCTGGGCTACATGGCAGAAGCAGAATGTGGAAGTTAGCTCAGGTTTTCTTATTTGGTTAGTTAGTACCCTATCTCTTGGCACGCATTGGCCCTACCATTAGTACCCTATCTCTTGGCGCGAGCGTGGGCTGGTCTTGCCATTTGAACCGGGGGAAGGGACCCTGTGCTAAGACTTGCTGGGTTTAGGTCACTTCCCTATATCAATATCTCAAAAGGAAAATAGAAATGAAATAATTTTGTTTAATTCTTAAGGCCTCTCGAAATTTTTTGTTCAACTCTTTTGAATCATTTTTCAATGCAGAATCATCAGTGTCCATATTTTGTTTGGGCTTTTATATTAATAATGTATTCTAATTCACCATATCAAAAATATTTTCATTTCAATATTTAATCTATATTAAACATTTTTGTTTCCCTTTAACATTTATTTTTAAAATTTTTATGAACTTATTGGGGTGACCTTAGTTAATAAAATTACATATGGCCTTGGCCTGTGTGGCTTGCTTGGTCGAAGCATTGCCCCATAACTGAGAGGTTGTGAGTTTGATTCCTGGTCAGGGCATTTACCTAGATCACAGGTTTGATCCCAGATCAGGCACCAAGGATCCCTGGTCCAAGCACGTGAAGGAGGCAACCAATCAATGTTTCTTTCTCATTGATGAATCTCTCTCCCTCCCTCTGTCTCTTCCCCCTCTCTAAAAAGCAATGAAAAAATACCCTCAGCTGAGGATAAAAAAATTAAAATTTCAAAAATAGTTACTGGTTTTATAAGCTTCAAGTGCACAATTCTATAATATATCACCTGTATATTGTATTATGTGTTCACTATCCAAAATCAAGTCTCTGCCCATCACAATTTACTTCTAATTTATCTTCTTTACTTCCCTCACCCCCCTTTCCCTCTAGTAATCACCATACTGTTGTCTGTGTCTATGAAGTTGTGTATTTTTTTGCTTCTTCATTTTTTTCATCCAGCTCCTAAACTCCCCTCCCCTGCGGCAGCTGTCATTCTGTTCTCCGTTCATGTAAGTTCTGTTTTTATTTTGTTCAGTACATTCCACATGAGTGAAATCCTGTGGTATTTGCCTCTTCTCTGATTTAATTAACTAATAATGCTTTCCAGGTCCATCCATGCTGTGGCAAAATGGTAAGATTTCCTTCTTTTGTACTTTCTTAATGAGATGTTTTATATGTACCATATTTTGCTGTGTATAATGTGCACCCACATTTCAGGCCAAGTGTTCAGGGGGGAAAATCTTATATTTAGAAACTTGTTAGTTGTACTATAAAGGAATTTTAGCATTTATTTTTGAATATATTACAGTACAAATAATTTTATGGAACGAATAATACAAAACACAAGAACAGATACAAGGTATTTCAGGTACTACCCATGTATAATGCACAGCCTTATTTTCTCCTGAAAAATGAGGGCAAAAAAAGTGTGCATCATACATGGTGAAATACAGGGTATGTAAAACTTTATTTTTTTAAATTATTTGTTTGTTCGACTACAGTTGTCCCTATTTTCTCCTCACCCCCCTCACCCCCTCCAAACCAACCTCCCTCCCTTGCCTCCACCCTCCCCCTTGGAAACTTGAAACCAAGAGTTTTAAAATCTGTGCACCCTCTCCCTACCAGCACTCCTCAGGGCAGGCTGTCATGGTTTAAGCAGCCCCATTGCACATGGTTTAAAAAGGTATTTTCTCTTTGTCTTCGCTTTATATTATGGTGATAGACTCAGCTTTGTCTTCCAAAAAACTCTTTGTTTAATGTTTTATTTTGGATTAACATCAGAATCTCTGAAAACTGCCAACAGGGCAGCAAAACTCCGTATCCTCTTCCCCCACCACCAGCGGCAGAGGGCGCAGTCCTCGGTTACTGGAGAGCAGAAGCAGCACTGTGGGCTGGCCCGAGAGTTCCCGAAAGGGACGCTTTACATCTACGTGCGTGCGTGGAGACGGCAGCGGGGGGTGCAGGAGGAGATGACGGTCTCCACAGGTAGGTTCCGGGGCCGGGCTAAATGATTTCCCACTTCAACCGGGCTCTGCCCCGCCGTCTGCTGCTGGCAGCTGGGCGCTGACCTAGTGGGTAAAGCCAGAGTGAGCCTTCTCAGATGGCGAGCTCGTTGCGGAGAGAAGCCCGGGACCGGAGAGGGTCTGGCGCCAAGGTTCCTGGGCGGCCATCAGTGGTGGTGGGTGGTGCTTGTTCGTCTGCAGCACGCTCGAGAGCCTGGGGCGGGGCGACGTTGGCACACACACAGGGTCCCGTGGGTGCCTGTCCGAATCTTAGGTGGAAGGCGGAGCTGGAGGAAGGTGGGAAGGCCAAAGGTGGACGGGTCTGACCCTGTGACACGCGAGGCGGTATCTGGTTACTGAGCATCCATGGTGGAGTGGAGGTCCACTTCCCCTGGACTCTCCTTGACATGGGTAGAGGAGGAGAGGACTGAGGAGAAGAGGACTGTTGCTCTTTGTAATAATGGGAAGATGACCATTCTTACCTGATTTAATACGTATTACCTTTTTTTCATTAAGTAAAAAACTGCAGTGCAAACGAAATAAAAGCTTGGAAGAAAACGAAAGCTAACGGAATAAAAGTGGCTTCTTAGAGAAGCTGCTCGACTCCTGTGTACAGTGTTTAGTTTCCTATGAGCACGGACTTGGAGAGCAAGTTTTGAAGATGAGGTTTAGAAATTTGACTATTTAAAAAAACGTTAAAAATGTTTTAATCCTTAAAAATATTAAATAGTATGACCTTTGGAAACCTGATTACAGAACAGTGTGATTTCATATTTCATGCTCTCGCTGCATAATAAAAATAATTTTCTTTTTTGTTTGTTTTTTTATTTATTTTTATTTTTTTATTTTTTATTTTAATTTTTGTTCAAGTACAGTTTTCTGTCTTTTACTCCCATCCCAGTCCACCCCCCAGTGCTCCCCACCCCCTTCCATTTCCACCCCCCCCACCCCCGCTTAGTTTTTGTCCATGTGTCCTTCGTATTTGTTCCTGTGACCCCTTCCCCTTTTCCCCTGAAATTCCTTCCCCTCTCCCCTCTGGTTACTGTCAGCCTGTTTTCTGTTTTAATGTCTTCAGTTATATTTTGCTTGCTTGTTTGTTTTGTTGTTTAGGTTCTTGTTAAAGTTGAGATCTTACGGTACTTGTCAAGTTATGTGCTGAAATGGAAGGCTTCAATGTATTGTGATTGGGTACCTTTAAGGTAATACCCAAGGGTACAGTCTACATACACCTTAGTGAAAAATTGTCTTAAATCTCATCTTTATTACCTTGCAGTGTCAAAGGGGATAAGATTTTCAACGGTGTTAGCTTTGGGGAAATATATCAGTATTATGCAGGTCAGATAAACAAATGAAGGAAGAATTATTCAAAAACTGACCTTTTTCGTTTCATTGCTCCTTGGTCTTTTGGCTGAGATCAAGTGTAGTATCTGTTCTTATCAGTTTACTCTCTGATACAGCCTCTCTCCGAGGACATTATATTAGATGGAGTTTTGGAGCTGGGAGGTGGAATAGGAGCTTGCTCCATCCACTCTGCGCATCCAGCAGGTATTGCAGTACTTCTGGGAAGGGTGCGCCCCCTGGGGAGGGGGACAAAGAAAAGTGAGCTTTCCGTGTTACAATTTCAATTACTGCACTTGATGTTTGAAATCGAATGTGCATGTGATGGAGCCATAAGTTTTTAAGAATTGTACTTCATACCTGTAGGTTCTTGAAAATTTAGTAATAGTAGTGCATTTTAATTTGATAGTTTTTGTTTTATGTATTGCATTCATTTAAACACGATTTTTGTCTAACATTAAACACATGAGAAAATGTGAAAATATTTTGACAAGACCAAATATTAGATTATATTAATTCAGATACTTTTTGTCAACCATGTTTAGCCATTTTTGGACATCACATATAAATTCTGAGGAAGTTGCTGCTAGATTAATAGCATATTTTACACAGGAAGTCTGCATCTTCTAGTTGATATTTAGTCTTCTTATTGTTGCAGTTTAATTCTGTCTTTGGATTTATGAAATTTGAAACTTAGAATAATTAAAAAGAAGGTATTTGAGGCAGGTAATTGAGCTTTCTTAACTGAAATTTGTTTTGATACTGTTGCTAAAGATTTGCCGTGGTGAATTGAAAATGATTACATTTGTTCATTTTCCGTGCTTTAATTCATTGACAGTGTTATAGAATTGGTAGAGAGATGAGTGCAGAAAAAACTTGGGACTGTGTTTTGAAACTATTTTTAAATTATATTTTTATTAGCTACATTCATATTGTTTGCTTTTTTGTACTAAGAGAGGTACGGAGTACCTGTGTATTTGTGAAATAAATGTGATATAGCTTGAAGTGTAAAATTAGGTGAGTTAGATTTTAAGTCAAAGTACTCAATAAAAATACAGTAGTAGTTGGATAATAGACCAAAAAGAGAAAAAAACTGACACATAGATTTTGATCCTTACTAAAGCATTGTATTTTAATGTCATTTTCTAAATCATATATTTTACTTTTAGTAGAAGAAACATTTTGGGAAAAAATTCTAGTTGGACTGTGACCTTTAAGCTGAAACATACTTGCGAGTTCTTATTTTGCAGGTGAGAAAAGAGGCTTAGAGTAATGAAGTGTTTTACATAGTTGGTTACTGATTCAGTGTTAGAATGCAGGTTTTGTTTTACCCTCAGTCTAGTGCTCTCTCTGTTTTGAGGAACTATGAATTCGAATATTCCTCAAATCATGCCTCTTATTGTCCTTTAGACTAGAGAGTGGCTTTCGCACTTCCCTTCCTAACAGATTCTGCAGGGTGTAGCTTAAGAATTACTACTCTAGGGAGTAGAAACCAATGTATACAGTACCTGTGATTCAAAAATTTCATTATACCCCAGACTAATAAAATATTAGTGTTAATATCTCTTTAAAGAAGTCTTTATTCTACAATAGTTTTAGATTTATAGGAAAGTTGTCAATTCCTTATTACCTCATACTCAATTTCCTATACTCTTACATTACTGTGGGACTTTTGTCACAATTAATGAACAGTAGTGATCCATTATTAACTGAAGTCTGCAGTATACTCACATTTTCTTAGTTTTTATCTAATGTCCATTTTCCATCCCAGGATCCCATCCAGGATACATTGAAGCATGAAATGTTTGAAAATTTCTTATTAAGTTCTGCTGCTGTTACAAGAAAGCTCTGAATGCATATGATTTAAAATATCCAAGTAATGAGAGATTTAGAAAACATGGAATATTTTTTGTCCACTAGTAGGTCTGTGTAATCATATGGGTAGAAAATAAAACCTCATTAACTTCAATGGAAGTAGGCATCATTGTGCATACTGGAAGCAGAACTGTGTTTTAATGTACCTGTTGCTCCTGATTGATTAACTGTGCCATGCTAGACATGCCAGTAAATCTCATAAGTCTGGCTTTCTCCAGCCCTTTTTTGCAGAGGTTGGATAACATGATTTTGTTTTTCCACCTTCGAGATGAAGACACTTGGATGTGGGCACAACTTGGGAGTAGTCATGGAAGAGATTCACACATATTGATCATAATATAGAGCCTGGGAAGTAAGTAATAGAAGAGCTGCAGTGCAGCAGGCCAGAGTATTTCTGTCTTGAGTCTTCAAATAAGAGGCCTAGTGGATTTTTCTAAGTAGGTTAGGAACTGGGATGCTCTTGATAAACGTTTGCAGTTGATAATATCATTAAATAATACTTTACTATACAGGCCGTTCTCCCTTGACACAATAGCATGAGGTGGCACAAATGACATTTGAACTGAAACTTCAGATGAATCCTACTAAGTGAGATAAATTATGATCATTCTGTGACATTTGCAAATGTTTGCTAAATGGTTAAAAACTCGTCTTGTGGTTACAGTGTATAGGAAATAATAAAATAGTAAACTTACATTAGTTTAGTATACTGTACTTCAAACACTAGACACATTAAGGGTTAGTGTTTTGTTTCTTTATAAACTTTTCAAGTGCAATTTGAACAAGTGTTGACTTTTTCTTCACATTAGACAGCTTGTGATGCAGCACAAGCATATCTTCTATGCTTTGGTGAATTCTCATACTCCTACGTTAGGATCAGCTTGCACTGTTTTATCCTTTGTGCTTTCACTGTTAGGAAATCTCTCTGAGAATATATTCTAAAGTTTTCCACTTCCTCTGGAACATTGTCATCCTTTCTTCACAGTTACTTTCCTCATTTCCATGCATAAACTCACCTTGACCAAGTGCCTCTGGCTGCTCCTCTGGAGTCTCAGACATTCAGGTGCTGGGGTCTTTCTTCTGTAACTATTTCCATGTGATTTATATTTCACTTCCAGCATTACCAGTTTTTGTTTCTTTTCTGCACATTCATCTTTGTGGGATGATTGTCTTTTTTGACTGTTTTTGTAGAATGTCACATGGCTTCACTTACCACTGTTAGACAAGGAGGCAGCACTACTACATGCTTTGCTTTCTAAGTGAACTGAGTGACAAATGTGCAGTGACTCATCATCAGACAGACTTTGAAGGATGTGAAGCGATTGGTCACTGATAGTATGCTCAACTCTTACTTACACAGTGACTTCTGGACTGAAGAAATAGCAGCAAAGTTGGTACTGTATGCAGTTACTCATCGTTAACGTATGGAGGTACTGAGGTCTAAACTGTGTTATTGGGAATTGGGTGTTATTTAACTAAACCATGGTTACTGGAATCATGCACAGTGAAAACTGTGGAAAGCAAAGATTGCCCAGCTGTGGACCCATCCACATAGCAATTGTTTGGGGTGTCGTTTGACACAAAACTTCGGAGAAGCAGATATGAGGCATGTAGATTATAACAAATAGAATAAAATTTTATGTTCAAAAGCTTGTTTTAAAAGAAGTTGACTTTTAAAGAACAAATGTATTTTTAAATATATTTTTTGATTATGCTATTACAGTTGTTCCATTTTTTTCTCTCCTTTATTCCCCTCCCCTCTGTACGCCCACACCTCCAGCAGTCCCCCATGTTTTTATAAATTTGATAAATGTTGGACTTAAGCCCTTATCAGATGTATCAGCCTATAAGTTCTCCCAGTCTGTGGGTTGTCTTTTTATTTTTTGATGGTTTTCTTTGCTGTGCAAAAACTTTTTAGTTTGATGTAGTCCCATTTATTTTATTTATTTATTTTGTTTCCATTGCCAGAGGATATACAGGATCCAGCAGAAATAACTCCTGCTTCAGTGTGGTTGGTAGGGTAATAATATGGATGTGAGAATTTATAGTTTTAATTTGAATATTTCATCTAAAACATCATAGTGTGTGCTTTAGTGTGATACTGTTATGTTACAGAATTACATGCTTACAACTTTGTAATAAATGATTTTGTAGTAAAAAATAGTGTTATTTGTGCTGGAACCTATGTATCAGATAAAATATTGCTATGAGCAGTATGTAAGATTTTACTGCCTATATTTCCTTCTAAGATTTTTATGGTTTTGGGTGTAACATTCAAGTTTTTATCCATTTTGAATTTATTCTTGTGTATGGTGTAAGATGGTCTTGTAGTGTCATCTCTTTGCACATATCTGCCCACTTTTCCAATACCATTTCTCAAGTGAACTATCTTTAGCCCATTGTATGTGCTTGCTTTCTCTGTCAAATATTAATAGACTATAAAGTTGTGGTTTCATTTCTGGAATCTCTACTCTGTTCCATTGAACTGTGTTTCTGTTTTTATGCCAGTGCCATGCTCTTTTGATTACTATGACCTTATAGTATAGTTTGATAAGAAGTAGTGTGATTCTTCCAACTTTGTTCATTCTCAAGATCACTGTTGTTATGTTGGACCTTTGTGCTTCATATAAATTTTTGAAATATTTGTTCTAGTTCTGTGAACTAAGTCATTGGAATCCTGATAGGAATCATGTTGAGTCTGTAGATTGCTTTGGGTACCATGGACATTTAACAATGTCAATTCTTCCTATCTTTGTACATGGTATGTGCTTCCACTTATTTGTGTCTTCTTCAATTTCTTTCTTCAGTAGCTTGTAATTTTCCTAGTACAGGCCTTTTACATCCTTGGTTAGATTTATTACTAGGTGTTTTATTTATGCTAAAGCAATTGTGAATGGGATTGTGTTCTTTTGCCCTTTCTGATAGTTCATTATCGGCACATAAAAATGCAACTGTTTTTTTTGTATGTGTATTAATTTTGTACCCTGCTATTTTGCTGATTTCATTTATCTGTTCTAATAGTTTCTTCGTGGAATCTTTAGGGTTCTCTATGTAGAATATCATGTCATCTGCAATAAATACAGCTTGACTTTTTCTTTTCAAATGTGGATGCCTTTCATTTCTTATTTCTGATTGCTGTGATTAGGACTTCCAGTACTGTGTTTAATGAGGGAAGTGAAAGTGGACATCCTTGTCTTGTCTGGATCTTAAAGGAAACACTTTGAGTTTTTTCCCAGTGAGTGTGATGTTGGCATTATGTTTGTCATTTATGATCTTTATTGTGGTTAGGTATGTTCCCTCTATTCCCACTTAGCTGAGAGTTTTTATCATAAGTGGGTGCTAGATTTCATCCACTCCTTTTTCTGCAACTGTTGATAGGATCATGTGGTTTTTATCCTTCATTTTGTTTATGTGGTGAATCCAATGTATTGATTTACAAATGTTGTGCAAACCTTGATTTCTTGGAATAAATAGTACTTGATCATGGTGTATGATCTATTGGATGCATTGCTGTATTTGGTTTGCTAATATTTTGTTGAGGATTTCAGCATCTATATTCATCAGGAATAATGGCTTACAATTTTGTGGGGGGGGTAAAATTATTTTCTTTATCTGGCTTTGGAGTTAGGATATGACAGGCCTCATGAAATGACTTTGGGGGTCTTCCTTGGTCTTGAAATTTGAAAATAGTTTGAGGAGAGGTGTTAGTTGTTTTTGGAATGTTTGGAAACATCTACATGTAAAGCTTTGTTGAGAGTTTGTTTTTTGATTACCACTTCAATTATACCAAGTGTAATCTGTCTATTCAGATTCTCTGATTCTTCTTGATTTTATTTGGAAAATTGTATGTTTCTAAGAATTTATTCATTTTATCCAGATTGTCCAATTTGTTGCCATGTACCATTTCATAATATTTTCTTCCCAATCCTTTGTATTTTGTTGGTGTCAGGTGTTATTTCTGCTCTTGTGTTTCTGATTTTTTTTATTTGGGTCCTTTTGCTTTTTTCCTTGATGAGTCTGATTAAAGGCTTTCAGTTTTATTTATCTCTTCAGAGAACCAGCTCTTGGATTCTTTGACTTTGGTGTCATTTTTTTAAGACTCTATTTTGTTTATTTCTACTCCGAACTTTATTATTCCCTTCCTTCTACTCACTTTGGACTTTGTTTTTTTTTTTTTCAAGTTCCTTTAAGTGTCAAGTTAGATTGTTTCTTTCAGTTGTTTCTTGAGATAGGCCGATAATGCTATGAATTTCCCTCTCAGGATTGCTTCCCCTGTGTCCCTCATATTTTGGGTTTTTGAGTTCTCATTTTCATTTGTTTTATGGTATCATTTGATTCTTCCTTTATCTCAGTTGTTGACTTATTCATTGCTTAATAACATTATTTAGCTTCCATGTCTTTGCTTGTTTCTTGGTGTTCTTCTTGATTACTTTCTAGTTTTATAGCATTGTGGTCTGAGAAGATACTTGATATGATTTCAGTCTTCTTAAATTTATTGAGACCTGTTTTGTGTCCTAACATGTAGTCTCATCCTAGAAAATGTTCCATGTGTACTTTCAAAGGATGTATATTCTGCTGCTATGGGTTGAAATGCTTAGAAGATATCAGTTAAATCCATTTTTTTAGTGTGTCATTTCAGGCTGCTGTCTCCATGTTGATTTTCTGCCTGCAAGGTCTATCCATTGAAATAAGTGGGGCGTTAAAATCCCTGACTCTGACTGTATTTCTGTTATCTCTCCCATCAAGATTTGCCTTACATACTTAGGTACTCCTTCGTTGGATGCATAAATGTTTACTAGGACCCTGGCAGGTGTGGCTCAGAGGATTGAGTGCCAGCCTGCATTCCAAAAGGTTGCTGGTTTGATTCCTACTCGGCATATGCCTGGGTTGTGGGCCAGGTCCCTAGGTGGAGTCGTGTGAGACATAGATGGCAACTGATCGATATGTCTCTCTCACATTGATGTTTCTCTCCCTCTCTCCCCCCTCCCCCACTCTAAAAGTAAATGAATAAAATCTTTTAAAAAATGTTTACTAGGGTTTTATACTCTTGTTGGATTGTTGCCAATATAATTAAGTAGTGTCCTTTGTTGTCCCTTACTATATATAGCCTTGGTTTTAAAGTCTATTTTGTTGGGTGTAAGTACTGCTACCCCAGCTTTATTTTGTTTTCTGTTTGGAGGAAATATCTTTTTCCATCCTTTAACTGTTAGTCTGTATGTATCTTTTGATCTGAGGTGTGTCTCTTGGAGAGAGCATATGTATGGGTCTTTTTTCTTATCCTTTCAGCTGCCCCGTCTTTTGGTTAGAACATTTAAGCCACTTACATTTAAGGTGATAATTGACAGGTACAGATCTGTTGCCATTTTATTTTTTAACTATTTTTCTCATTTTCCCCCTTCTTCCTCTTTTCAAAGCATACCCTTTAACATTTGTTGCAGTAATGGTTTGTTGCTAACAAACTCCTTTAGCTTTTTCTTGTTAGGGAAGTTCTTCATTTCTCCTTGAATTTTAAACAATAGCCTTGCTGGGTAAATTCGTCTCGGTTTTAGGTCCATGCTTTTCATCACCTTGAATATTTCATGCCAGTCCCTTCTAGCCTGAAATGTTTCTATTTAGAAACCTGGTAGCAGTCTCATTGGAGCTTCCTTGTAGGTAACCAGCTACTTTTTCTTTTGCAGCTTCAGGATTCGCTCCTTGTCTCTAAGCTTTGCCATTTTAATCATGATGTGTCTGGGTGTAGGCCTCTTTTGGTCCAACTTGTTCAAGACTCTGAGTGTCCTGAGCTTGTATGTCTTTTTCCTTCAGCAGATTAGGGACTTTTTTTATCATTATTTCTTCAAATAGGTTCTCTATCCCTTGCTTGCTCCCATTTCCTTCTAGTATTCCCATGATGCAGATGTTGTTATACTTTGTATTGTCCAAAGTGGTTCTTAAGCAATCCTCATTTTTTAAATTCTTTTTTCTTCTTGCTGCTCTGCCTAGGTCCTTTTTCTGCCTTCTTTTCCAAATCACTGATATGATCCTCTGCTTCATCTAACCTACTGTTTATTCCTTCCAGTGTATTATTTATTTCAAATATTGCATTCTTTATTTCTGATTGGTCCTTTTTTATGGTTTCTATGCC
>PVKM010042276.1:0-12873 GCA_004027735.1 Carollia perspicillata | reverse complement strand
TGCATAACTCCCCACTCCTTAAGGCACTTCCTTTGGGGGAGAGGTTAACTTCACAGCAGAGAAAGCTAATGAATACTACCTCAGTAAGACAATCAGGTTCACATCAACTGTGATAAGTCATGCCAATAGTATTTTCTCAGCTTTGGCTCGGTAGTTCAGTTGGTTAGAGCATCATCTCAATGTGCCAAGGTTGTGGGTTTGATCCCTGGTTAGGTCACATATAAGAATCAACCAATGAATGCATCAATAAGTGGAACAATGAATTGATGGCTCACTTTCTCCCTCTCTCTTTCTCTTTCTCTCTCTAAAAGCAATCAATAAAAAAATCTTAAAAAGATGTTTTAAAAAGTAGTATTTTCTCTTGATATGATATCATGAAAATGGCATATTACCTCATTGTTTTCTGCAGAAAAGTAGTTACCTTTAAAGTTAATAGGATGGCATATTTACAGTGCTACTATACACATAAAATAAGTATACTCACCTAAATAATAATTGCCTCTTGCATCTGCTATTGATAATTCTGGATATATATTCTATGTTGCATTAGTCCATAAAGATGGCAGCTTCACGCCTCTTGATTTAATAAAACAGCCAGAAGCAAAGACAGCTAGATGTTGATATACCATTAATGAAGAAAGTGTCAAGGTTGAACCAAACTTTACCTATCTAGATCCCATTTTAATTGAAAAAAAATTATCAACTTGAAATGGAAAAGAGAAAGGGAACCACAATGTTCTTATTTACCTTTTGCTGTCCTGAGGGAATGAATAAAGAAGTAAACAGAGCTGCCTGTTATCACAAAGGGCCACTTGCTCTTACCTTTGATGTGAACACATGGGAAATTAAAACTTGCAGTGCCAAGGGCATGGCTCCCTCCTCTGGAACAGGTCATCCTGACTGTGTTTGTATTTGGGGGTCGCTTTACATGTTCATCACATTTCCGCCCATGCAGCTCACTTGGAGAAAGCTCTGTGCTGCACTGAGAGTGCGGTTGCATTGCACAGAGGCAGGCAGTCTGGGGCATCGATAACATAAGCATCCTTCCATTTGAAAATAAATTTTTCTCAGGTTTTCTTTTGCCACCTCACCTTTGCCCCTTGTCCCTTCCCCTCGCATTAATTTTTTG
Source organism: Carollia perspicillata (assembly GCA_004027735.1). Classification (NCBI taxonomy): domain Eukaryota; kingdom Metazoa; phylum Chordata; class Mammalia; order Chiroptera; family Phyllostomidae; genus Carollia; species Carollia perspicillata. Next base: position 11,744 of record PVKM010042276.1, on the reverse strand, counting down.
CTCATAAACCCACAGAAACCAGCTGAGACCACAGGGGAAGGCAGGGAACCTGGTAATCTCAAATGTTCCCTTTGAGAGCTCTGCTCGAAAACCTGAAGGCAAATCTGCCACCCAGTATTCAAGAGCATCTTGTGTTTTCTACACATAAAAAAGATGCTGCGCACAGTATGTGTAGTGATTGAGAAGCTTTGAAGTCAAAATTTTCTAAAATAAAATCCCTGCTCCATTGGGCACGAGCTACATTAACTTTCAAAGCCTCACTTTTTTCATCTTTAAATTCCTGAATACTCCAGAGAGATGGGGTAAAGATAATATAATGAATGTAAAGAGAACTATCACGATATCTAGACCAGAGTGTATACTACACAGAATATTTAGAAGATCATATCTGGGCTAAAATAGGCTTTAAGAATATGCTTTCTATACTATTCCCTTTGACACTAGGCTTGCAATGGAGCCACCTGGATAGACTAGAAATAGCTAAGGGTCTTCCACCTTTGTTCTCTCATTGCCTATTTCCCCCTAACTATGTCTAATGTTAAAATCTGTTTGGAACAGCCCTATCAAGTACTACATTATGAGTCATCATTTACATGTTTCGACTGAGAGAAAATCACCACTTTTTCAGAAGCTTTGTCCATATTGAGGCATTTTGAAAATCTTTCTAGGGTCCAAGCAAGGCTGAACCCAGGGCACTCCACTGGCTGATGCTCATTTTACCCTCGGGGTCCATGAAAACAAAAGTGACCCCTCTTCCCATTTGACAGCCCATTGGCTCTCTGAGGACACCAGGTATTCCCCTGGCTTCTCTCCTCGAAGGTTGTTACATGTTGTCCCAACGTCTCAGTCTTTGAAGTCCAACCTTTTGCTTATCTTCCTGATCAAAATGCTCCTGCCAAAGACATCTCCATGTCTTAGCTGTCTATGTTCTTTCTGTTCTCTGATAAGTAACCCACCTTTGCAATTTTCCTGTTTCCTGTCGTAATCACTCTTTCCCTCGATAAGTGAAAACCAAAGTCAATTTGGGGAGTGGTTATTGCCTAGGTGACAATAAAATAATTTTTACATTTTAAAACCCATTTCCTATTTTCCAGTAACGCAAGATGTTCGAAGACAAGGACTGTTCCTATTAACTTTACAATCCAAGATTTTAGAGTTGGGACTTTAAAATCCTGTTGCCACAATCACTGTAGAGATCAGGCACGTGAGGCACACACTCATGCAACAGTCAGAGGAGAGTCCTGTAACCCCAGGATTTCCCACAGACTTAGCACACACCTCAAGTCAGAGCCCAGACGTATTTTTTTCTACCTGGATACCTTTTTTAAGATAAAAACTCAGATGTTACATTAAAGCTATAGCTTTTTAGACTCTTACTATGTAGGACTCTTGCGCTTCTGAATCCATATTTCAACTGTCCATGGTGCTCCTCGGTGCCCGTGCCATGTAGGAGGGATCGCTCTCTCCACGTGATGTGGACAGCTTCTGTAAGTGTATAAATCAGCCGTGCTGCTTGTTGTGTGCATCACAGAATTTTGTAAGCATTTGCATATCTACATTTATTATTTGAGCCCATGACAACGCTATACAATCTGTGGGGCTGCTGCAACAGAGCATGTGTGTTTTAGTTGCATTGAGATGGCTAAGGTGTTAAGCAGGGATAGGGTGGTGTAGTGATTTAGAATACAGATTCTTAATGTATGCTAGCTATGGCCATTTCTTTCAGACTTGGCCACAGAACCCACGTCCTGGTAGACAATAAAGGGCTCCCTGCAAGTTGATACCAGCCATCCCCACTACGACTCATGTTCATCTTTCGCATCCGTTTTCTGGGGTTTCTCAAAATGAAAGTCTCACTGGGCTGCTAATGAGGAGTCTCTCATTGTCCAGCACCAGATGAGTGGCTTAAACACCTCCACTCACTCCCAGATTCCCATATGAGGAATGTGAAAAATGCCATTTGTACAAGGTGACCCCTGAATCATACACTCAGACTGGATCCCGAGTGAGCCCCATGTGTTTTAGTGACCAATTAACACTGATAGGTAAAATACATATTTTAAAAATTGGGTAATTGAATGTTATACTTCAGTTGGTAAATCATTGGCCATAGGACTGCAGCTAAAGCCCTTTTCAAATCTTTCTAAAAGCCTTGAAAAACTGATTAGTCACCCAGATGCCTGGCTTTATCTTTATGAATCATCAATCTAGAAAATTCTCCTGTGCCAAAAATCTAGGCTCATCATTCATCCCCAAAGTATATAGGTTTTTCAGAGAAGTTATGCGTATGGTCAATAACCTCACGGGAAGATGCTTGCCATTATTAGTCACTAGGGAAATAAAAATAGAAACCATCACATACCACACCTACCTGAATGGCTATAATTGAAAAGACAGATAAAAATAAGTTTTGATAAGCACTGAGAATGTACAATGGTGCAGCTACTTTGGAAAAGTCGAGAAGATCTCAAGGTTAAACACAGTTACCAATATGATCTAAGAATTCTAATACTAGATATATACCAAAAGTAGTGAAAACAAGTCCCTACAAAGACTTGTACTCAAATGTTCTGGGCAGCATCTTTCCTAATTGGCTAAGTGTGAAGAGTCCACCTGTGTCTGTCATCTCATTAACTGAAAAATAAAATGTCCTACATTCATACAATGAAATGCTATTCTGCAATAATATCAATGGAGTATCAATACACGCTGAAATTTGGATAATCCTTGAAAACTTTAATATAATGAAGGAAACTAGTCACAAAAAAGCACATGTTGTATGAATCCATCAATACAAAATGTCGAAAACAGGCAAATCTATAGAGACAGAAAGTAGATTAATGTTTGCTAGGGCTATGGGAAGGGGATGGACAGATATAAGTTCTAATTGTTCTTGTAGAGTGACAAAATTAGGTTGTGTTTTAAAATTAAATAGTGATGGTAGTTGCAAAATTTTAAAGCAGACCAAAAAAATTGAATTGTACCCTTTAAATGGGTATAATTTATGGTTTGTGAATTATATCACCTTAAAGATGGTAATAAAATAAATTGATAGATTACAGTCTCTTGGCCCAATTCCTCATGTCATTCTTTTTTTTTTTTAATTTTAATTGTTATTCAGGTACAGTTTTATGTCATTTACTCCTGTCCCAGTCCACCCCCCCAGTGCTCCCCACCTCCCTCCCATTTCCATCCCCCTTAGTTTTTGTCCATGTGTCCTTTATACTTGTTCCTGTAATCCCCTCCCTTTTTCCTTGAAATTCCCTCCCCTCTCCCCTCTGGATACTGTCATCCCCTTTTCTATTTCATTCTTAACAGGGAACATATATAATAATGACTTCTGAAGATTTTTCTAGGGTTCTCTTCTACTCTGGGTCTAGGATGGCAGCACCTGAGTGCATTATATTTTTCATTCAAAGAGGAGTTCATTTTCCCCTTCCCTTTATATCCTGTGCCCTATTATATTTCTCATTTCATGATCCCTGAGAGTCTATAGTATAGACTACAGAGTCTAGTGTCCTTGTGATGTTTTGAAATTTGTAAGCACAAGGCAGAAGGATTTAGTTTGAGAAAATATAGAGAGATGAATGTAGAATTTTCCACATCATGGGATGATGCTCACTATCCTCAGTCTACTCTGTATTTGGCATCCCGGAGTTCTATGTCGGAAAGCAGCTGTTTTAGCTGCTTGTGCATAAGGGTGTGTATGTCCGTGTTTGCCCTCTAATTCTTGAATCATATGATGACACAATGAAAATTAGACAACTGTCTATTCATTTTTAAAGTCAGCACTTTGTAAACAACTACCAAATACTAAAAACTATGGTAAATATGTCCAGACTGTTGTTGGATAGAAAAGAGAGTTGGTTCCATGTATGCTGAAGCATAATAGATGTGTACTGGTTTCCCTAATATAACACTTTTATTTTCTAATAATCTCGCATTACAGAATACATTTTATCATTAAAATTGATTACTATGCCTTCAAGTCATGAATTTTTTTGAAAATACATTTCATCGACTACACGGGTTCATAGCAATGTAAAGTATTATATATAATAACACACAATTGCCTTTGGAAGAGCTCATCTTTGGGTTTTCACCACCTTTAGGATACTGATACAAATTCCTTTTTTCCCAGCTACTTTAGATACACATTCCTCTGAGAAAGGGAAGGTTCAAAGTAGAGAAGTTACTGTCCACTAGGACCAAGAGTGCAGGAGGAGAGGTAGACTCTTGATGACAAGATGAGAAAGGAAAGGGAGTATTTTTTGTTTGTTTGTTTTTCGGCCTGTTGATTTTGAGACAGCTCTGCTCATCGGGCTGGAGCTGTCAGGCAATCAGGCTGGCATAATGGTTTGGAAGTTTGGAGAGAAATCTGGACTGAAGGGACAGTTTGGATATCATCCGTATTTAAATGGTAACAAAAGCCAGGGTATAAACACAGCTACCAGGGAAGGATGAGGGATGTGGTAAAGCCAGGAGAAGTTCAATAGCAACCCTATGAGACCATTTCAAATGAGGAAAATTAGTAGCAAAGATTTTGAGCTTGTCTTTTGTTTACATGGCCTGTATGTGATAACTTCAAAAAATAGAACCAATTACTCTGTTTTAATTCAGTGCTCTTCCCTCTACGCCACTGTTTGTGTGTGTGTGTGTGTGTGTGTCTCCTCTACAAATAACTTGGATGCTCACCTTGTATGCAACACTCATAAGGCTCTATGAGGAAAAAAAACAAGACAAAAATCAGGACTCCTTGGAAACAGTGTAGTCACAGTGAGATTGCCCTTTTACTCTCTAGAATTTTTCTTCTTGTCTTTGCTTTCACTCCTTATTTAGACCATTAGATGTTCCATATATCCTGAAGCCTCAACTTTGGTACCTTCATTTGAATTCGTGATCTGCACACACAAGCCAGAATTATTTTACAAAGCTGTCTCTCCCATTGTCAATCACTCTATTTTTTTCTCATGTGATAAGAATCCAACACCCTAGATGCAAAAGCAAAGTCTTTTTCATCTGGCATAACCATGCTGGCCACCCTTCTTATTCTTCATCCCAGGATGAAGCCTCAGAGGCAAACAGATCCTTCCCAGTCCATCATACAAGATTCTACGTCAGTAAAGATAATGTTTAGGCATACGAATTCTTATTCCATTTTTCTATCTGATTTGCACTTATTTCAAAGCTCCACCTAATGTCACATCTTTTGAGAATATGTCCCTTAGAATCACAGCCTGTGCTTATCTCTGGGCACCCACACTCTACAATTTACCTGACTCAGAATATACTGTTAGATAATTTTCTGAATGCATATTGTTATTAGAGCATCTGGAGCAGGGGTGTCCAACCCTTTGGCATCTCTGGGCCACACTGGAAGAAGAGTTGTCTTGGGCCACACATTAAATACATTGCAATAGGTAATCACAGAAAAATCTCATAACATTTTAAATACATTTATGATTTTGTGTTAGGCCATGTTTCCAGCCATCCTGGGCTGCGTGTGCCCTGCAGGCCACAGGCTGGACACCCATGATTGGAGGGTGACGATGTCTTTAATATAAGACCCCTGCTTTATCTGTGTTTGCTCACTTGTCTAATTAAAGCATTTAGACAAGTTTAACTAGAAACATGACAAAACCAAATGCAATATACATTTCACAAATTTTTAAACAATAGACATCTATTAATAACCTGGCTCTGAGATCTTGTAGGTAGAGTCTTACCTATGATTGGTGGAATACTTGAGTTTCAATTCAAGAATTGTTCAACAGAGCAAATATTTCTGCAACTCAGCTTCGTCTTACCCATCAAAGGCAAATAAGGTTCCTTGTTCCTAGAGGAGAAATTGACTGCAATAATTGAAACTGAACCGCACCACTCATTTTTGGATGACATCCTGTTTGAGCCCAGGAACCTTGGGGCCTATCGCAGTTTATTCTCTTGAGCCATTCCACACTGCACCTGAGGGCTTTCAGAAGCCGCCATCTTGGCAAACCCTCATTATGTAAAAGGGCTGCCTGGAGGCCCTGGAGGAGCCTTCTACCAGGAAGCCAATTAGCTTAGGTCCACCCCCGACTCTGTCTGCTCAGTAGTTACCGAAAGGCTTCTTCCCTGTTCCCTTTCTATTTTTACAACCTGTAATTAGTTACTCTGACATGCAATTTCCATGACCACAGGAAGCATTTAAATTACTGTATCAGGGAAGGTGGAAAAAAGGTCAGTTCTAGGGAGATCGTATGTTGGGTGTCTAGAGAACTTCAAGACAAAGTGCCCCAATTGTCCGAGACACGTCCCCAACTAGAGGATCGAAGAAAGACTCTCCGCTTGTGCGTCATACCCAACACCTTTCTTCATGACGCTGTGATCCCGCTGAGAACGGCACGGGCTCCTGAAAGAAGTGTCATCGTCACATCTGGTTTCTAGGTTGCATCCAGATCCCAGCTTTGGTTCTGGAAAAAAAGACAACGTTCTTCCCTCCACCAAGCAACAGAAGAAGGCAGTTTGGACTTTCATGTCAAATTGTGAGAGAGCTGCACTTCAGTAAAACAGTGAAGGCTGGCTTAGTTGGACATCTCCGTCTTTTCACCCATTAGAAGTGTGCAGGTACACACACACACAGACATACACACACATACACTCATGCTCTCTCATGATCCCCAGCTACTTTCAAATTCCACATATTTGAAAATGCCAATAACTAAGTTGCTCCTACCAGGACTATATTCCTTGCTGTATATCCTTTCACTTCTTACTGAATCCTTACTAGTTGCTTAGCACTCAGCCAGGTGCTTTGAAAGCTATTTAGACAAAAACGTTCTGCCTTCAAGGAATATTCAGATTAGTAGGAGGTTAAAACAAAAGCCAGCATTGTAGTTCACTTCTCTGTATAGGACAAGGCAGTTTATGTGCATTATTTTGTTCAACTCTACCATAAAGTCAGTATTATTAGTCTTTAAGATAACTGAGATTTGGAGATGTACATGAATACTTAAAATTCGCAGATGTATCAGTGTTAGAGCTCCAGTGTGAACTCAGGCCAGCCTGTCTCCAAAACCCCTGTTCATTTTACTACAACATCATTGTAATAACCGTCATACAAGATTTTAAAAAAGATAGAGCTTAGATAAGAGAGGAACTCTTATGAGAGTGAAAATTATCCAAATGTTATCTTTGTTTCAAAGTCTATTCCTGTGCCTAGTACAAAACCTAGAATGAAATTTAAAAAAAAATATGTAGATATTTGTCAAGAATATATTATAGAGGAAAGATGCTTTGTGGCCAGGATATACATGTATTCTGGCAGCTCCAGGTAAGGCTGGTCCTGAAGATTCTCTCCCAGAATCAAACACAGAGTTTCTTTCACCTAGGAGAGCTTCATGTACAAGCATTTTGTAATGATAAAACCACATTTGTGGAAGACAAATCCTAATAGTTGTCAGGCATAGGTAGGAAGAACCTGCCTACCCATAGTTCTGTATAGGATGTCACCTCCAAGGGTTTAAAGAAGGAAGAAGATGTAGAATAGAGGTTGGAGGGGGTACATTTTATATGCAAAAATTATAGAAGATTGCATGTCTCTCTTTATTTACTAGCAATGTAGACCATTTGCCTGGTAGTAGCTTCTATCCAACACCTCCCCTCTTTATAACTATGCTCCATTCCATATCCTTGAATTGGCATATTATTCTAAGATTCCAGTTTTCCTCACTCAGCATTTAGGCTCCTATTACCTGCCTTACACTTTTGCAGTGGATATCAGTGCTGTTTCTTGCAGTTGAGGGATGTGGATTTAAAATAAAGAAACAAATTATGTGAAGTCCCACAGCCTCACAAAGTATGAGGTCCTTGCTCCTAATCTGTGGTTCCAGCTACCCTTACTTTCTTTCCATTTCCAAAAGCTCCAGTCTCCTCTGTGGTTCCCCAACATCTTTGCACACGTTGTTTCCTGTTCATGAAGTGCTCTGTCTGCACTAGTTTTCAGGCCAACGCAGACCATCCCTGGAAGTTGTCTGTGGTTCATGAAGTCCAGATTTGCTTAGACGCCCCTCCTTTGTGCCTGCCTCTATAGTACCCCTGTTGTTTAGGTGTATGTTTACACAGGCTACACCTCTTTCTATGTCAGACACCTTTTGGATGAAATGCTATCATAGGGTGGCCCCTGGTTTACCATCTCTGAAGAAAAATGAGTTTTTCTTCTTCTTATCCATGTAAAACATTAGGGCAGATAGGAGACAGGGGTGTGTGGGGGACCAGGTTTCCTAAAGGGACATTGGTTTTCTGTTATCTAGGAAAGATGAGAGGCAAACATCAGCATGGACTAGATTAATTGTTAGTCTTCTTGAGAAAATAAGAAACTTGACAAGCCTTCTATTCTGCCCTAAGGTGGACACCAACATTCTTCAGCAAAGAACTGAACCTCCCTCCTGTGCAGAGCAGATTTTTGTTTTTGTTTCCTTTTTTATTCAAAAAGCAAAAAGATCTTTCCTGAAATGATAGGGATTTGGAGCAAAAATAAAATCTCGTATTTCATTTTAAGGGATGGGCCAGTGCCAGGAAAGGAACTAGTGCTTATTGAATGACTAACGACTATCTTTTCTACATTTCGCTTGTCTGCATACTTCATTATGTGTCTCCTTGCCCTTCTGCCAGTGTTTTAAATGATGTAGACCGTTTGTGCACATCTAATCATGTAATGATCACCACCGTCAGGTCTCAATTTCACAGATGAGTTAAAAGTCTCAGCAACGCTATGTAACCTGCCTAGTCACCTCGCTGGTTAGACCTGCACACAGGATTTGATCCTGCGTCTGTGGAAGTCCGAAGTCCTTTCTCCACTCACAACAGCATGGCGCTTGCTAGCCTTGTCATCTATTTCATCGGCACTTACAGTTCCACTGAGATAATTTTGGTGCTTTCTATTTGATATGTAGGCCTCACACTCTTTTCTGTTAATCCTTAGTTGTAAGACATGTCCTTTCTAGAAACATGGAACAGAAATGACGGCATATCTACCAAGAGAGCCTTCTTCCCAGCATGCTCCCTGTTTCTCAGATGAAACAACACAACAATTACAGGAGTTAGGGAGAGTAGCTATTGCTTTTTGAAAAAGGATACATGAGAGAAACAATGGAAGAAGTTGGCCTTTATTATACTAATCATGCCAATGTCTGAATCTGAACTATTTATGTGGTCAGCTGCTCACCTGTATGTATTACTAACCATCTGTATGTGAGGTTTCTAGCAAAAGGACTGAGGATGGGCACAGGGTGATTTGATCTCACTGCTCAGATCAGAAATGGTACATTAAAGTTCTAATGAAAATACATCACTTGAACTGGATTCCCAAGAGACAATTTATGTAAAGGAATGGAAACATGGTTGGCAGAAGACAACTTCCTACTTCTCTCTACTAATGTTTTAATGTCCATTGCTGGTTTGGCCCTTCAAGTAAACAATATACAACTGGCTAAAGAGAAATGAAATACACAATAAAGTATAAAAGCAAGTTAGAGTTATAAAATATTCATCTGCATTGAAGTTGTGTTTGATATTATCTTACAATAAAGACAAACACAGCATTGCATTACTTTCAGATCTCCCTTATAGGCATACTTCAGCACGATTTTACAGAATGATTCCATTATAGGGAATGAGCATGGCCCTCCAATGTCTTGCCCACTTGCTTTTCTGGTCTCAAAAAAGATAATATTCTAGATGTAGCCATGAAAGATAATCAAGAGTACAATTGTTCCTTATTGTGTATCAGTTCAGTTTTAACTATTTATTATTGTCCATGTCGGCCACTGTTAGGTGTATTCAGTGACCCAGTAGAACTGTAGGAGACCATTCTGTGTGGCGCAGGCCCAGCTCCCACTAGAGGATGCACAGGACCCATGCCGCCCTGCACTGTGCCTGGACTGCTGGAAGACTTGCTTTTGCTAAAACTCCCTCACCCTGAATGGAGATACCGAATGCTTATTGTAACGTCCTAAAATCCATGCTAAACCTTCCTAGAACTAGTGTAACTGGTCCAACCACTTTTCCCTTTTCATTTGCAAATATCCTTCTTCTGTGATGTGATTAGTGGCATTGGCTCCTTTGTTTTCTGTAAAAGGTAACCACCTGAAGGGAACCTGTACATAGTAAATGAGGACCATCAGGTACTGTGCCCAGAAACCCAATAAAGTCCAGTCATGGCAAGGGCCAAGGCTTTTGCTCCCCTCGAGAGAAAAGCCATGCTGTCCCTTTTCCTTCACCGGACTCGGTAGTCCGTGTGAATGTCTCATTTCATCCATAATGACGCGGACACCGCGGGCTGGTGTCCACACCAAGAATCACTGTGCAGATTCAGTGAGACAGTGCACGTAGAAGGCCTAGCCGGAATGTGAATGAGTTAATGTTGAGGCTGGTGCAAAAGAGCCATTTATGAGTTGGAGACTGTTGCTACTTGACTGTCCTGCATCTTTATCTCAGTTATTTCTATTACCTAATAGCATCGTAGTTAACCATGTTTTGTAACCAAGAGTAATCATTTCACTTCCCTAAGCCTGTTTTCTCATTTATAAAAATACTTAGTTCAGAATGCTGTTCTGAAGATACAAGAAAAAGAATACATATACAGAATTCTAACATTGTCTGACACATAATGATTAATAAAAATTGAATACTGTTATAAAGATTGAGGATTTGAAAAGGTATCTAAATAGATTCCCTAAAGAATGCCAAGGGCCAACTGTAGTCCATATAATTAATTCCAGATCCCTAGAACCAGTTCTGACAACATATGGTGTTTATAATAGGTACTTAAATCATATTTGCTCTTAGGTATATTTTCAAAGATGCAGGGTTAAAAAATGAAAGGCACAATGTCTCTGACTTTTGCATGTTCATAGCAGTCACCATTATTGAGTCCTAGTACACTTTCTGAGATCAAGCCAGACCTTAGAATCCTTCTCAATACATACAATAATCAGATAGAGCACGAGAGAGATGCCTATTTAACTTTACTTTCACGGAAACTTGGTCTGATGCCATTATTCTGACTCACAGCTGAGGGAGGCAGTTCAATCACAGTAGAGAGATTTAATGAAGGTGAACAGAAAAATAACAAAAAATTAATAGTATTCCTTTGAGCAGCTTTTAAGCCCTTTCCTTATAATGCATATAGATATAATCCAATTCAAAAAGTGCCTCTCTCAAAATGGCAGAAGACTTCAGTTGTGCTACTGGGCAGAGAAAAGGAGTGATACAGGGAATACCAGTTGCTTTTTTTTTAATGTGTGGGTAACAGTGCCCTATCTGAGTGGCTGGACTTTTAGATTCTACTGACCACCCTTTTATCCTATAATAGCCTTCCACAAGGAGTCATCTCTCTCCTGTCCACTTGCTTTTGGACTCCCGGTTCAAATCTTCCCCATCTTAAGCCTTTCCTTGAGACCCAGTGTGCACAGGTTTTATTGTTTTTTTATTTTTAATTTTTGAAATATGAATATATTTCTTCACTAGGACTCTCACAGGAACAACACATTAGCACTGCTCTTCTCATGTGAAAAAGATGCATACATCTGACTCACATCAGGGCAGGAAACAGGGGTAAAGGCTCTCAGAGCTGGTACCAAGTGTCCACTAAAGAACTCTCTATTTACCAAAGAGAGGATGTTTCCCTGGGCTCCATCATCTCTGCTGTAGCTTCCAGGTCTCCGTGACTTGCCCAGAATCCTTCAGTCCAGCACCAGTTGACT